>APFE030651110.1:79331-108309 GCA_000404065.3 Pinus taeda
TAATAAAATAAAATTAATTAACCAATAATACATCTTTACAAATTTTTGAAAAAAAAATAGTAGATCCAATTTTTATATTTATTTTGCATAAATCTTATCTTCTTTTATTCTAGAAAAGGATGACATATTATAACCCATACAAGACATATTATAAGCCATAAGTTTTAGATCATAACTTTAATTTTAATGCAAATATTTAGAAAAATCCATTGATCTCAATGTCATATAATTATTTCCAATTTTTGCATTTGCAATTACACATGAATGATTCGAGACTTACCCAATTATTATATTTATTATATAACCATAAAATACAATATTATATAAGAGCAACAACACGTCTTCAACTGTGAATGTGAATGCGAGTGTGAGCCAGAAGACGTCTTCCAAAGCTCAAAGCCTGGCGGCGTCATGAAGGTTTCGTAGCAACGGGCAGTTACTCCCATAATTCAATTATCCCTCACTTCTTAAAAACTTAATTAAGCCGACGTTTGGTCGTGAGCTCTAATCTCGTTTTTAAACGATATATTTAATACACATATTTAAACGAGTAAATATTAAATATTAAGAGTGGGGTCTCTTTCTGTCACATAATCCGCAAAAGCTACTTTGTATATATATTATAGCTAAAGCTTTCGCGCGTCTTGGGTATTTGGTCTCTATATTTTTTACATAAATAAAGAAATAGATTTCTTTGTACGATCTATCTGAACTTATATATTTCTTCGTAAGAAAATTCATTGATCAATAGAAACCTCGGCAGAGAAGCAGGAACAGATTGTTACATTCGTTGAAATAGTTGGGGAATCGACAGATAAGGCGCGGCAGTTTTTGGAGGCAACCAACTGGAATCTGGACGAAGCGATACAGTTATTCTATGCTCAGTCTGATAATCATGAATTGCCATCGGCTTCTACTAGTTCTAATTTAACTAATGCTCCAGTAGTGGAAGGGCAAAGCCATGAGTACAGTGACCATACAGATTTTGTACGCCCACCACTACCAGTTAAGAGGGAAGCATTATACGATGATGAGTTTATACGAAGAGATCAAGAATCCACTCAACCTAATTCTTCCTGGGCTTTCTGGGATAAAGGCAATGATAAATTGGAAGCACTGTATCGCCGACCATTCGAATTGATGTTCAAAGGCAGTTTTGAGCAGGCAAAGGTGGAAGCTGCAGGCCAAGGAAAATGGGTCATTGCAAATATACAATCCCCAAAAGAGTTCAGCTCTTATATTCTTAATAGAGACACTTGGGCCAACGAAGGTGTGAGGGAGACTGTTAGTGCATTTTTCATTTTCTGGCAAATTTATGACGACCATGAAGAAGGGCGAAAGATGTGCACCTATTATCATTTGAGTGAGATGCCGTCAACACTTGTTATTGATTCTATCACTGGACAAAAAATGAAAGCTTGGACAGGAAACATCGATCCACAACAATTGTTACAGGATTTGATACCTTATATGGATAAGGGCCCCAAGGAATTCAGCCATCGCAGGAGAAGGGTGACATCAAATGTTAATAATAATATTGCACATGAACAAATAGTACAAGGGAAATACGTTTTAGCTGAGTTTGCTTCTTTGGCAATCAATGAAGATAATCAACAAAAAGCAGTAGAGGCAATCATTGAAGATAATCAACAAAAAGCTGCAGTGAAACGAGCCACAAGGTGTCAACATCTGTAGGTTAGGTGTCCGTTTCCCTGATGGCAAGAGGGTGCAGAGGAGGTTTCTGCAAACTGATCCCATACAGTTACTTTGGTCCTTCTGTTCTTCTCAAGTCAAGGAAGCCAGTGATGGGCGGCAATTTAGGCTGGCACTTGCAGTTCCTGGTGCATCATCTAAAACATTGGAATATGATACCAACTTGAGCTTCGGAGACTCTGGACTTTCCAATACACTCATTTCCATGACGTGGGAATGAAATTTGGACATCGTAAATTGTAACTTTCGACGTGACGTGAATGCTATTGTACACATTATCACTCTCTGAATGTTGCTAAACTTCGGCTCTCAACCATTTCTGGGCTTTACTTTAATCGCATATCATATTATAGATAGTACCATAAACGTGAACGCTATAAACATGACCATACTGCAAAATACTTGCTCCTTGAGCATTTTATAGTTTTATTCTCCTATACATCAGATTCTACATGGTAACGTCTCACGTTTCAATCTTTATTTTGCTGACTTAAATGTAAACATTTCAATCAATGTAATTTGACTCTAAATTTAAAAATTCAAACATTTCGAAATATCAATGTGTTTAATGCTAATTTTTGGAAACTTATATATTTTTCAAACTATATATATGTAAATGTTTTGATATAATAATATAATTTTTAATCCGCAAACATAGTTTCTTTGATGTAAAAGTTAATATGCAATTGTTTTAATATATTAATATATTTTTTAATTCCGAGACGGTAATTTTTTTAAAGTTAAACATAGATATTCAATGTTAATAGAATGTTTTGAAATATGATGATGATGATGATGATGATGATTTTTCAAAGAGTTTCTAGAGAATAGAACTTGTGATCTCTCAATAATAGAGGTACTTAAACAAAATGAACTAGATTAATTGAGCTTACTTTGAACACATATGTGTCAATGGCATATTGGCGTTCCTTTACACTGGGCCTTGACTTCTTTAAACCGCTGATCCAATCAGTTCTCTGGGCCCGATAAGGCTATAAATTGGCCCCTATAATATTTCACATCTGGAACTCAGCTCCAACTGTGTTTTGCACTAATTTTCAGTGTAAACTGGATTATGGGTTGCGAGACCTAATCTCCATAAAGAATTCTGCTGATGCAATGTTTCACCTTCCTCTTTAGCGAAATCATCTGGACCGTTGATCCATGTGATCAAATGGCTCTTGTGCACTTGATAACTTACTGCATCACTCTTTTGTTTGCTTAGTTTTTTTCCACTAAGTCTTCAGCTTCCCATGGTTTAGCTTCTCCTCAAAGCATTTCTTCAAAGGTCCTGGGTCTTCTGTTTCTGCTGCTTAACTACTCTTCTAAACTCAACTTCTTGAGCTATCAAATTCTCTTCCTCTCCAGATCACTGCTCTGATGTTTCAATTGGATTTGATGATCACTTACAAATTTTCTAAATTATTCTCCTCTCTATGCTTCGCCTTGACTTTGCCTACATACAATTATTGCAGAATTCCAGTTCATAACAATTTCAACACTCAAAATCCACTTCTGCAGGGTCGAAACCAAACTTTGCATTTATAAAAATACACAATGATTACAGACTAAGACTCTCTATCTCTCATACAAGCTTGATCCTCAACTATTCATGGCCTCTTTTCTTCTTTTCCTGCCTGTAGGTTTACATATATTTATAGAACACATAGGTTCATCGCACATATATTTATATGGAAACATTGGATCGGATCACTGTAAAGGATCCAATCACATCCTTTCCTCAAATCTCTCAACTAAGGCCCTAAAGCTCATTATAGAATACATATGGCAGAATACATTTAATTAATTCTTCTAGAGACTTATCCATTCCATCATTTAAGCTCTATTTTAAACAAAACGTCCCCCTGTTTAGCTCAATGTTCCACGTCTGCTTTGGATTCCTTTGTTTGATTGGGGGGGTTAGATGCTCCTGCATCAATAGTGCAAGAATATTTAGACTATGGACAACCCCTATAATAATAAAAAACAAAATAATGTAGTTAGAATATTTTGTCTCTTTTAGCCTTCAGGGATTACCTGGCACACAATTTGTCAAAACCATAGACAATCAGTCCAATAGAAAGAGATTAAAAGATCAATAAAATTGTGAACTATTAAATAGAAAATTAATCTGCTAAAGCATCAACAAGTCCAAAGCATTTAGAAAAATAGATGCATCCCCTCAAGTTCCCCCTATATTAGTTTTGTGTGGGCTCCCATCAGCTTTGGAGAAAGAGCAATCATGACCTCCATCGCTTAGATAAGATCTATCAAATTTCCCACTTGTAAGAGGCTAAGTCGAAGGATCTGCTAGCCTTTAAATGTTACATTTCTACGAGATCAAAGAGAAGTTTTAATGCCTCTACTATGATTTGAGTGGCTCCCTCTTCAAAAAATTTCATTATCCAAAATAGAGATATTTAGCTCTTTTCTAATGGAGATAATTAGGTATATAATCTATACATCAAAATCATCAGTGCATCTCTCTATCAAGAATCCTCTAATCCTTCTTCATCCCCCTCCACACCCCCCCCCAAGCCCCCCTACTGGGTTGTTCTACTTTCAAGACACTTTCGAGGAGCTCCCATCCTAGAGCTTAGGATAGACTTCATTAGATCATCAAATAGAGAAACTCTAAGAAGGCCCAATGCTAGAGAAAAACTACCTTAGCATAAAATACCACTCTCCAAATCTACCATGAAACCGATATTCTATTTGCAGTTTCTTCCTCCTAACCTTGTTTTAGCAAAGATGGGTCTCCTAAATCTAAGGCTCCTCCTAGGCTCCATCCTGGGATTACGAAGTCAACCTCCATAAACCCCGTGCACTATCCTAATGACCCTCTCAGACAATGCATCAGATCCTTCGCAATGATTGAGGGCTTGCATGTCGACACCTCTCCTCTCCCGTCCCCTCTCTTCCAGCCTCAACTTCTAGTTCCATAATCACTTGACATGTTCTTATGGAGATTTCACTATATATTCATTGTTTGTCTTTGTCATTCTCTTTCTTGGAATATATTAAATTCTTTTAGTTCTATTATTAGACATTTCCATGTTGTTATCATGGTAGCTATAACATTTTTTGTTGCATTCGCACAACGAATGACATTGCAAGTACTCTTTTAGTCCCACTGACTTAATGTCTGTGATCATTCATTGGAGACTAAGAAAATTATCCATCTTATAATATCATGGCATCATATAAATGCTGGAAAAAGGAAATAAGTAATTAGAACCCTACCATACTAGTATGAAAATAATTATTCTTTAAAAACTTATTTTTCTTTTTGGGGGAGCTTATTATTGTGCCTAAAGATTGAAGAAAGGAAAAGGGAATTACAATGTGCACACATGTATATAAAAGTGGGGTGCACTCTAAAGCCTCACTGAATATGTAGGTGATTGATAACTTTGTCTGTATTTGCGATGATAGTTTGCACACATGTATATAAAAGTGGGGTGCATTCTAAATCTTGACTGAATATGCAGGTTATTGATAACTCTATCTATATTTCTAGAGAGAGAGTGTGTGTGTCTGAGCTTAGTAAGAGGATCCAAAAAATTATATTTAGGGTCAAAGTGGTCACAAATGGAGTTTGTGAACATCTCCCAAGTAATTGTCCTTGGATAACATTTACAATGCGACTACCACCATTGCCATCTTTCTTGTTCTAAGTAAATGGATGCCACACGTAGTTTAGTTTCATCATCTACGATGTGATTCAAAGTAAAATATTCTTTCATTTGTGCCAGCCATATTACCAGATTATAGCCATCAAATTTGTACATCTTCATCGAATTTTGATCTAAGAACTGGAATTTTAGATTCGCACTCTAGCTGTCTCGCCTTCACAATTTTTTTTGAAAAAGAGCTAATTTTAAATCAGCGATATCTACCTCATCTGTACTTCGATTCGACTGAATTTTTTTTGTTGGAAATTGGGTATATTTTCACAAAGAAATCAAATCTACAATTATATTATGCAAATATTGCCGCAAAACATATCAATCTGATCTACAAACTCGCCACCCCTAAAAATGTCTGCAACACAACTGATTTTCAAATCAGCGATATCTCCCTCATCTAGACGCTGAATATATCGATCTTTTTTTCAAATTGGGTATTTTTTCACAAAGAATTCATATCTACAATTAGATTCTACAAATATTTTCTCAGAACATACAGATCTGATCTGTAAATTCACTGCCCTGAAAAATGTCTGCAACACAGCTGATTTTTAAATCAGTGATATCTCCCTCATCTGGACTCCGATTCGACCGATTGTTTTTTTCAAATTGGGTATTTTTCACCAAAAACTCAGATCTGCAATTAGATTCTATAGATTTTCCACCAGAATGTACAGATCTGATCTGCAAACTCACCGCCCCAAAAGATGTCTACAACACAGTTGATTTTTAAATCAGTGATATCTCCCTCATCCGGATTCTAATTCGGCCGATTTTTTCTTTTCTTTTCTTTTCTCTCTCTTTTTTTTATTTTATTTTTATTTTTGTTTTTATTTTTTCAGATTAGTTTTTTTCACAAAAAACTCAGATATGGAATTAGATTTTGCAGATTTTGCTCCAAAACGTACATATCTGATCCACAAACTCGTCGCCCCTAAAAATGTCTGCAACACAGCTGATATTTAAATCAGCGATATCTTCCTCATTCGGACTCCGATTTGGACGATTTTTTTTCAAATTGGGTATTTTTTTGCAAAGAACCCAGATCTGCAATTAGATTATGCAAATATTGTACCATAGCATACAAATCTGATCTTCAAAGTTGTTGCCCCAAAAAGTTCCTGAGAAAATAGTAAATAAAAATTATTCTTTGCCCAAGAAAGTGCTCTAATACCACTTTTTATATATATTTGACCGGAAAATATATGAGAATACAAATATACCCAAGAAATAATAAGATATAAATAGATAGAAATGCTTCACTTTATTAATAGAACCCTTAAGGTAGTGCAACACCATACATTAACTCCTTAATGAAGGAGAACACTCCATAAGCCATACACCTATTCATACAATAATCCTTGACCTCCCTCAATGGGGAGTCTCTAGCCTCTATATAGGTCTCATACATACAATACCATAGGTTATTAACATGGTTCCCTCAATACCATCTATCTAATTCCATGAGCTTATTACATTATTGCTAACTACTTATGGTCCCTTACATAACATGGGTTAACCACCTTATTTATTACTATAGCCCATTCCGTTATTACATTATTCCCTTGGGTATGTCCCTATGTACCCCATATTATCCCCCCTATGTATACTACATGATTCAATTATATTAGCATCCACTCTCTCAAATTATTTTTTTTGTAGAGTACTAAATATCTTACATAAATAATCACCTCCATTTGAAAAGATTCCTATAAGGGAATTTTGTAAACCTTGACAATCATTTGTTGAAAACATTAATTTAACTTTTTAAAGATTTTTTAAGACATACTAATAAGCTGGACTAGCTTGGATCCTTTTCTCGTAGGCGATTTATAGAAAGTTAAAAAAAAAACACAAATCTGTAATGCAAAAGACTATTCCTCTAAGAGACTCTCAGCCATCCACTTTGTTCTTACAAAGGATATCAAACATGCAATAGGCTCAGATGGCTCTGAAAACCTTAGTGACAAATTTAACAAAGGGCATTGTACCTGTAGAATGGGTAAGCCTTTTTCCCCTTTTAACGCTCATCTTGAAATAACCCTAATGCTCAAACAATGGAGTAAGGATTAATTAACCTCAACTCAAGGTAAAAATGTTGAGACAATATCGACAACCTTAAAGGTAAATAAAAAAAACTTACCCGTTAAAGCAGATAGGAGGCATAGAGACACAAAAGATTGCATGGATTTGCATGACAGAATATGAAGAATGGTTTTGCCTCTAGAACATTGTTTAACCAATATAAATATGAAAGCTTTTTTTTCAGTCATGGAACCAAAGACATTTGGTCACCTTAATTCACATCTCTGAGAAGTGTGCCAAATCAGAAAACATAGCCTCGGCTCCTGTCTACCATGACTAATATTCTACAATATAATCACACAAAATAACGTTTCTTATGTAATTAATAACTAAAGAGTCAAACGAAAATGCCTCTCTCTGAAAACCTTAAAGAGGGAAACCTGTAATGCAAAGGACTATGCCTCTAAGAAACTCTGAGCTATCTACTATGTTCTTCTGAAGGAAGCTAAACATGTATTAGGGTGAGATGGGTTTGAAAATTTATACAACCTTAAACGAAAATAAATAACTTACGAGTTAAACTTGCAGATAAGAGGCATAGAGAAGAAATGCATGTCATGGGTTTTCACAATAGAATGGGTTCAAATGGGTTTGTGTCTAGAACCTTGATTAACCAACATAACGGGTATGGGAACAACCGTCTCAGAAACCCTTCGAACTACCTTCAATCCAATGATATGACATTCTCCAATAGTCTACGATATAATCCAATGGTTCAGAATGATGACAGGTGTGAAATACTTCTCAAAGGGAATGTCTTACGACGTAAATATACATATCACATTAAAATATATATAACATATAAATAGTACTTATAAATTAACATCTATTTTACCATATAAATTAAAATAATATATGACATATAAATCTTACTTAAAACTTAACATCCATTTCAACATATAAATTAAAATAATGATTGCATAAACATCTTTAAATTTAATTAATATGTGACAAAAATTTAATATTTTACAATATAACAAGATTATACCCATAAGAGAAAGATAGAGAGAGAGAGGGAGAGAGGGAGATGAGGGAAGAAAATCATAATGCCATGGGATAACACAATGGTTTATCAATACTATGGGCCATATATGCTTTTGATTATTATGTTACATATCTAGGCTTTTAATTATTCTATTACAATAACATGGGCCAATACCATGGCTTATCAATACCATACGCCAAAAAACCATAACTTATTTCAAAATCAAAATATTTTGCAAATACTTTATTTTAATTTAATTTTATAACATTTTTTAATTAAATCTAAAATGAAAAAGGCTATAATTACTATTGAGGTATATCTAAACCCTCCATCCTCATGAGTACTAAAAATATCCCCATAGAGAGGATAGATGCATTTTAACCAAGGATCAAAGTAGAGAGAGAAAACAAAGTGACTAACAATGATAGAGGCAAGAAAATGCATAATTCTTTTAAGTCTTTTATTATTGTATTTTCTTTGACATGATTGATCCAAAATATAGATTTAATATTTAACAATCAATTATATATATTTTTAATTTAGATACTTTTTAAAATATAATACAATGGGATCATATTTAAGAGAGAGAGTGAGATGGAAGGGGAATAGAGTGGGGGGAGAGAGACATATGCATTGATTTTAGTGTAGATGTTGATTTCTGATTTGATACAACTAGATGTATGATTTACATTAATTTCGAAGTAATTAGATTAATAATGTGCATTTATTTTAGTGTAAGAACATCTCTTCCCCCTCCATCTATATCTCTATCTCCAATGTTCTCTCCTTCTTTATCTCTTTATAGCACCCCCCAAACATACACACTCTCTCTCCACATCTATCTATATATCTCTCTCTCCATCCTTTTTCCACTCCCTTTCTCTCTCTTTCCCTTCTCTCTCAACACTTCTCTCTCATATCTATATCTCTTCCTCACCCCAAAACATGAAAACTCTCTCTCAGTGTGCGCACATAAACATTATTCATGAAGTGAATTGATTTATTTGTTACAATAATTCAACCATAAATACAATACTTGAATTTTTATCTTAAATAAAATGTTCTCTTACCCAAAATGTCTTCTTCTTAAAACTATAAATTGTTCGTAATTCACTATATTCTTATTATTCAAATTTTCTATTGTTCAACATTCTTACATTGTCACTTTGCACTTGAACATTTTATTTCATCATTTTTCATCATTCATGTTACTAAGAGTCTCTCTCATATTAACAAACTTAAACAAAGTTAAAGTTAAATTGACCTACTAAACATATTTAGCATATTTAAAATAATCAAAATAATTATATGTTCAACAAAATTTGTATGACTCCACACAACTGAAACCAACGTAGATACATTTTAACTTCAGATCTATCAAGATTCTAGAGGGATCAAATCTCTCAACGTGCAAACATTTCCTCAAGTTTTGCACTCAAAAACAGGTTTGCACCTCGAGATATTTAATCCCTCTTGGGGCTTGATAGATCCCAGGTTAAAATGGATTTAAGTAGGTTTACAAAACTAAATCATCATGAACCATTAGATATGTAAGAACTTCTCATCAAATCATTATGAAAGTCTAATCAAACATATAATCCAAATCCTTCATCAAATCATTATCAAATTCTAATCAAGCGTGTAATCCAAATCCTTGATCCAAATCCATGGATCCATACATGACGAGTATTATGAAAAAAATAACATTTTGTTTCGACATTCAAAGGTTTAGTTGTTGCATGTGTGTTTCTTACATTTTCACTTATGTTTCTTGCAAATTAAAAACTAAAAAATCAATTATATTTTTGTGAATTAAAAGCTATAAAATCAACTATGCTACTATGTTGCCTATACATCCATGTTCTATAATTTCTACTTCATTACATATAGAGAATATTAATTATTAATTTATTTTATGAAAGGATAAAAGAGTTTTTTTTTTTTTTATCAATTAAACAAAAGATTTACCTAATGTAAATATGGAAACATGTTTTACAATATTTAAAATCTGAATTAACACTTAGGCCTCTAGTATTCATATTTCTGGTAATTCACATCTCAAAAATCTATATTTCCAATTTTAAAATCTAATGTGCAAATAATCCTTCAGATCATTTAAGGAAATTGAATTAAGATGCGAACACTCTTCCTTTCCTAAATTTACATGTAGCTCCAGCTAATGTCTGTAGTGCGATGCAAATAGCTATGTTTATGGTAATAATGGTGGATTTGAAATAAGTGACTACCGAAGATTGCAACGATATTTCAGTCAAAAGCCGTGAACTCTAATGTATGTAGGGTTCTTCAAATTTAATCCATGATCTATCTCAAATTTGAATCTACTTAGAAAATCATTCTGTGGTTTTTGATATTTAACAATTTTAGATATATTTAAGTGCCATTTCTGCTTTAGAATTACATTGATACTTGTAAAACAAAGAAGCTCGCTTGCAGTTCAGCTGGGCCATGAAGATCTCTACTCTAAAATTTGAGTGAGATGTATGCTCCAATGTTGAATCATCGAACATAAATCAAGTAGATATTCCAGTTATAAGACATCACAATTTTAGATATATTTAAGTGCCATTTCTACTTTAGAATTACATTGATACTTGTAAAACAGAGAAGCTCGCTTGCAGTTCAGTTGGGCCATGAAGACCTGTACTCTAAAAAATTGAGTGAGATGTATGCTGCAATATAAATCAAGTAGATATTCCAGTTATAAGACATCAAGTATATATTCCAGTTACAAGTTTCAAAATTCCCATAACAAAAATTATGCCACTAGAAATTCTGACACTTGGACGTGTTTTATAGTGTGTTGTATTGGAGCGTACTACATCACTAAGCTTTGCCAAACATCTTGGAGACCAACTTGTTAAAAGTTACATAGGACTATAACTTACTGTAGAATTGCCAACTGAAAGCATTAGCATATACTAATGTTGTTTCTCACAAATGATCTCCAAGCATGTCCCATGAAGGCAGAAATTGGTCTCATGACAATTAATGGGTCTCATGTCTCCATTTTCTGTGTAATAACTTTTATCAATTTGTTTAATAAGATTAGTAATATATGTTTATATATGTCTATCAAATCAATTTTGTTTATTATGGTTACAAGATTTGTATGAAAACCGCTGAGTTCTCACAGTGAGAAAATTTCATAGGTTGGTCAAGAACACTAAAATAAGATAAAGAAAGTTTTAAGCTAGTGAAATGTTAACAAATTATTTTTTTAAATTAAAATAAAAGAATATGTTAATTATTTATAAATTTTTAACTTTATAATTTGTCATGGCCAATGCAAAACTAATAGTAGTCAACAGGAAAATCCATTTCTAGAGCCTTATCTAGAGAGAAACTAGTAATATTTTTTTAATTATTTATGAATTTAAACCTTATGACTTTCCATTTCTAGAGTCTTACCTAGAGAGACTAGTAATATTTTTTTAATTATTTATAAAGTTAAACCTTATAACTTGTCATGGCCAATGCAAAACTAATAATGGTGAACGTGGAAATCAATTTACTTCATTATACATATTAAGTTACTAAAGTTAAAAAAATTATAAGAAATAACTTAACTATAACTTTATTTAAAATAATTACTATTATTTTAATAATAGAATAATATATATATATATTAAACACAAATATCTTTAGAAAAAAACTTGTACAAGATTCTTAACCATCTATATTGACCCCACTTTGTTATGGAGATTATAGACTTTATTATGATACCATCAACCAATACAATGGCTAATCAATACCACATGCCAAAAAAACCATAACTCATTTCATATAACATAGGTTTATATTACATTTCTTTTAATTAATGAACTTACTTGAAAGGGAAAAAAAAGAGTAGCTACTTTGAAAATAAATGTCTACTTTTGATTTATGTAATTACTAAGAATATTTTAAAATATTCTATGGAGGTGAAATCCCTATCATCCACTTAATAACTTTTTATAATTAAATTAAAATTTTGAAGCTCAAATCTCAAAGAGATACATTTATTAGCATAATTATTAATAAGTAAATTGATATTGTGAGCTGCGTGATGAGACGACCATAAATAGAACAAAAAGAGATATAACGGTTGATGAAAATAAAATTAAAATCTAAGGAGGGCCAAAAGTAAAAGGGGTTGATGTAATAAAATGAAAGTAATGTAATGAGGGTGAAATTAAAAAATATGAACTAAAAATTAAAAAAGAGGGTGGGAGGGTAATTTATTAAAATATTGAATTAAAACGTAATTATACAAAAAAAAGAATAACTATGAAGAAAAAATTTGTTGGAATAGGGAAGGAAAGGGGAAAATGGGCGTAAAAGTTATATAAAATGTTAATGATAAAATAAATTTAATAAAGGGAATAAATTGAAAGTAAATATTATATAAAAGGAGGGGGGAGAATATAGATAGAAAAGGGAGTTCAAAATATAGTCTAGCAAGGGTGTTTTGGTGTGGGGTGGGGAAAAGACTAAAAATTGAAGAAGGACCATATATTAGAAAAGAAAATATGTGAAAACAAAGGGAAATAGAGAAGGGAGAAGGAAAATGGGGATAAAGGAGATCAAGTAAAAATAGAAAGGAGGAGGGATACAAATATAGGGGTAGACAGAGAAAGAAATATAGGTTATAATCGAGAAAACTCAAGAAAAGGGAGAGGGGAGACTATAAAACACACCAATTGATAATATAATGGATGACAAGTTTCCAATATTGGTCTATCCTCTATCCTCTATTCCCTTGTTGAGTTCTGACTCAGAGTTGGAACATGCATCTAATTCTGAAGCCTTTAGCCCGACCACCAGTGACTCCTTGGCTCAACACTCACTTTTGTTGTGAGTGGAGCTTTCCAACTTTATGGAACTCACAACACTTTTCTGTGTCCTTTTTTAGCTTCACGGCACTGTTGTTTGCTTGTGGCTTTGGTGAGTTGTCCTAGGCCGCCACACCTTGGCTTTGTCCTTTATTCTATGGTTTGGGGACACCTTTCCCCTGCTTCCGATTCGCATATCCAAAGTCTCATGTCTTCTGTTTAAACTTTTGCTCGATCTCGATGGCATATCGGTATGTCTTTCTAAGCAAGGAGATCTTCAAGAATTCTATTTCATCCTAGAAGTACTTCTGTAGGAAGAATCGGTATTTGAGTACCAAATGCTACTCCAAATCCTTTATACCCAACTTTGTGCAAAGGGTATGAAAAATATTGGTAAGCTCTAGAAGGTCTTTGTCCCTTCCCTGCCGCAGCGTGGTCCACTTTATGTATTGATCCTCATAGCTTCTGACAAAGTATTACTGCTCCTTCATGGCAGTCTGGAATGAATTCCATGTGGGCTCTATTGAAAACAATGAGGCCGTACTTTCATCCTTTTTCTTGCAGTAGGTTTCCCACGAGTCCTTGACTTGGGGGCGGCTTTGAGAAGAGAAAAAGTAATATTTTCCCACCCAAAAAAATCATGAACAAAAAAATACCCTTCTAGCATATTTAACCTTTTATCTACGACATCTGCATTTATATGACCCTCAAATATGGGAATGTCAAAGTTAACTTGTACCTTAAATGGTGTGGCACTTTGAGAGTAGCTACTGAAAGTAGACGTGCCGCCTTTGGGTAGTCGCTGAAGGATTTGTGCAAAGTTGTCCATCATCGTGTTACTTTATCGTTCGAGGGCCTCTTTCAGCAATATTTTGATAGAATCTCCTACCTCATCATCTTTCTTTCCATCTACCATGGGAGACCATTTGGATTTGTGAGGCTGGTGTTGCAAAGGTTCAACTAGTTCAAGCCCTGACTCCTTATATCCCAACCTCGTTGGGGACATGCAGGAAAAAACAGAGAAAGTGCATACCACTCTGATACCATTGATCCGGATTTAAAAATGAACGCAATAAAGTACAAAAATAAACACAAATACATAGATACAATAGAAATATTACTTCATTTTATTAATGGAGAATACTAAAATATGCTTACAAACATAAATGGAAATAAACTAGCTCAGGTGATGGTAGCTTATCTCTGAGAAGAGATGTGGCAGCTACATGCCTCTCAACTCCCTTACAATGAGGCTCAAGGGACTTTTTATTATTGAACAATAAGAGAAAACCATAAACAACAAAAAACCTAACCCGAGGAGATGTAACACCAAGAGTTTATGGACCCTGCTGGGGTGAGTTGGACAATGAACTTGTCGGGGTCGCGACTTGGTCATATTATCTCTATTTGACATGCATGATAACCCATTGGAAAGATCTCTCTGAGGACTATGAAAAAAAGATGATATAAGACAAAAAGTCATTGGCGGTAGATTTCAAAAAAATGTTGTTTAGGGCCTCAAAACGGCTCTGAATGTTTTAGGACCTGAAAAAATTCTAAAAATAGTAAGCTATGCTACAATTAAGGAAACTGAAAGAAGAATTGGTGGGGGTCCAAGTGAAATTGGCAGGTGGCAACCAATATCCACCCAGATCACTATATATTTTTTATTTATATGCAACATTTTTTATAATTTTGACATATGTATATTTCGATTTATATGCACATCCTTGTATGTCATCTCTGTGGAGATACTCTATGTACCCACTTGCATCTAGGAATTATCTAATCATTAGCAAAGAATTTGACAATCCCAAATTTACAAAAGCTATACAACACTATACTATTATTTGTTCGTAAGAAAATTCATTGATCAATGGAAACCTCGGCAGAGAAGCAGGAACAGATTGTTGCATTCATTGAAATAGTTGGGGAATCAACAGATAAGGTGCGGCAGTTTTTGGAGGCAACCAATTGGAATCTGGATGAAGCGATACAGTTATTCTATGCTCAGTCTGATAATCATGAATTTCCATCGGCTTCTACTAGTTCTAATTTAACTACTGCTCCAGTAGTGGAACGACAAATCCATGAGTACAGTGACCATATATATTTTGTACGCCCACCACTACCAGTTAAGAGGGAAGCATTATACGATGATGAGTTTATACGAAGAAGAGATCAAGAATCCACTCAACCTAACTCTTCCTGGGCTTTCTGGGATAAAGGCAATGATAAATTGGAAGCACTGAATCGCCCACCATTCGAATTGATGTTCAGAGGTAGTTTTGAGCAGGCAAAGGTGGAAGTTGCAGGCCAAGGAAAATGGGTCATTGCAAATATACAATCCCCAAAAGAGTTCAGCTCTTATATTCTTAATAGAGACACTTGGGCCAACGAAGGTGTGAGGGAGACTGTTAGTGCATTTTTCATTTTCTGGCAAATTTATGATGACCATGAAGAAGGGCGAAAGGTGTGCACCTATTATCATTTGAGTGAGATGCCGTCAACACTTGTTATTGATTCTATCACTGGACAAAAAATGAAAGCTTGGACAGGAACCATCGATCCACAACAATTGTTAAAGGATTTGATACCTTATATGGATAAGGGCGCCAAGGAATTCAGCCATCGCAGGAGAAGGGTGACATCAAATGTTAATAATAATATTGCACATGAACAAATAGTACAAGGGAAATACGTTTTAGCTGAGTTTTCTTCTTTGGCAATCAATGAAGTAACCAACAAAAAGCAGTAGAGGCAATCATTGAAGATAATCAACAAAAAGCTGCAGTGAAACGAGAGTACCCAGCTCTCCCAAAGGAGCCACAAGGTGTCAACATCTATAGGTTAGGTGTCCGTTTCCATGATGGCAAGAGGGTGCGGAGGAGGTTTCTGAAAACTGATCCCATACAGTTACTTTGGTCCTTCTGTTCTTCTCAAGTCAAGGAAGCCAGTGATGGGCAGCAATTTAGGCTTGCACTTGCAGTTCCTGTTGCATCATCTAAAACATTGGAATATGATACCAACTTGAGCTTCGGAGACTCTGGACTTTCCAATACAGTCATTTCCATGACGTGGGAATGAAATTTTGACATCGTAAATGGAAACCTTCGACGTGACGTGAATGCTATTGTACACATTATCACTCTCTGAATGTTGTTAAACTTCGGCTCTCAACCATTTCTGGGCTTTACTTTAATCGCATATCATATTATAGATAGTACCATAAACGTGAACGCTATAAACATGACCATACTGCAAAATACTTGCTCCTTGAGCATTTTATAGTTTTATTCTCCTATACATCAGATTCTACATGGTAACGTGTCACATTTCAATCTTTATTTTGCTGACTTAAATGTAAACATTTCAATCAATGTAATTTGACTCTAAATTTAAAAATTCAAACATTTCGAAATATCAATGTCTTGAATGCTAATTTTTGGAAACT
Organism: Pinus taeda; assembly: GCA_000404065.3. Lineage (NCBI taxonomy): Eukaryota > Viridiplantae > Streptophyta > Pinopsida > Pinales > Pinaceae > Pinus > Pinus taeda. Next base: position 96,090 of record APFE030651110.1, read on the forward strand.
TATATATGTTTCAAACTATATATATGTAAATGTTTTAATATAATAATATAATTTTTAATCGGCAAACATAGTTTCTTTAATGTAAAAGTTATTATGCAATTGTTTTAATATTTTAATATATTTTTTAATTCCGAGACGGTAATTTTTTTAAAGTTAAACATAGATATTCAATGTTAATAGAATGTTTTGAAATATGATGATGATGATGATGATGATGATTTTTCAAAGAGTTTCTAGAGAATAGAACTTGTGATCTCTCAATAATAGAGGTACTTAAACAAAATGAACTAGATTAATTGAGCTTACTTTGAACACATATGTGTCAATGGCATATTGGCGTTCCTTTACACTGGGCCTTGACTTCTTTAAACCGCTGATCCAATCAGTTCTCTGGGCCCGATAAGGCTATAAATTGGCCCCTATAATATTTCACATCTGGAACTCAGCTCCAACTGTGTTTTGCACTAATTTTCAGTGTAAACTGGATTATGGGTTGCGAGACCTAATCTCCATAAAGAATTCTGCTGATGCAATGTTTCACCTTCCTCTTTAGCGAAATCATCTGGACCGTTGATCCATGTGATCAAATGGCTCTTGTGCACTTGATAACTTACTGCATCACTCTTTTGTTTGCTTAGTTTTTTTCCACTAAGTCTTCAGCTTCCCATGGTTTAGCTTCTCCTCAAAGCATTTCTTCAAAGGTCCTGGGTCTTCTGTTTCTGCTGCTTAACTACTCTTCTAAACTCAACTTCTTGAGCTATCAAATTCTCTTCCTCTCCAGATCACTGCTCTGATGTTTCAATTGGATTTGATGATCACTTACAAATTTTCTAAATTATTCTCCTCTCTATGCTTCGCCTTGACTTTGCCTACATACAATTATTGCAGAATTCCAGTTCATAACAATTTCAACACTCAAAATCCACTTCTGCAGGGTCGAAACCAAACTTTGCATTTATAAAAATACACAATGATTACAGACTAAGACTCTCTATCTCTCATACAAGCTTGATCCTCAACTATTCATGGCCTCTTTTCTTCTTTTCCTGCCTGTAGGTTTACATATATTTATAGAACACATAGGTTCATCGCACATATATTTATATGGAAACATTGGATTAGATCACTGTAAAGGATCCAATCACATCCTTTCCTCAAATCTCTCAACTAAGGCCCTAAAGCTCATTATAGAATACATATGGCAGATTACATTTAATTAATTCTTCTAGAGACTTATCCATTCCATCATTTAAGATCTGTTTTAAACAAAACGTCCCCCTTTTTAGCTCAATGGTCCACGTCTGCTTTGGATTCCTTTGTTTGATTGGGGGGGTTAGATGCTCCTGCATCAATAGTGCAAGAATATTTAGACTATGGACAAACCCTATAATAATAAAAAACAAAATAATGTAGTCAGAATATTTTGTCTCTTTTAGCCTTTAGGGATTACCTGGCACACAATTTGTCAAAACCATAGACAATCAGTCCAACAGAAAGAGATTAAAAGATCAATAAGATTGTGAACTATTAAATAGAAAATTAATCTGCTAAAGCATCAACAAGTCCAAAGCATTTATAAAAATAGATGCTTGCCCTCAAGTTCCCCCTAGATTAGTTTTGTGTGGGCTCCCATCAGCTTTGGAGAAAGAGCAATCATGACCTCCATCGCTTAGATAAGATCTATCAAATTTCCCACTTGTAAGAGGCTAAGTCGAAGGATCTGCTAGCCTTTAAATGTTACATTTCTACAAGATCAAAGAGAAGTTTTAATGCCTCTACTAGGATTTGAGTGGCTCCCTCTTCAAAAAATTTCATTATCCAAAATAGAGATATTTAGCTCTTTTCTAATGGAGATTCTTAGGTATATAATTTATACATCAAAATCATCGGTGCATCTCTCTATCAAGAATCCTCTAATCCTTATTCATCCCCCTCCACACCCCGCCCCTAAGCCCCCCTACTGGGTTGTTCTACTTTCAAGACACTTTCGAGGAGCTCCCATCCTAGAGCTTAGGATAGACTTCATTAGATCATCAAATAGAGAAACTCTAAGAAGGCCCAATGCTAGAGAAAAACTACCTTAGCATAAAATACCACTCTCCAAATCTACCATGAAACCGATATTCTATTTGCAGTTTCTTCCTCCTAACCTTGTTTTAGCAAAGATGGGTCTCCTAAATCTAAGGCTCCTCCTAGGCTCCATCCTGGGATTACGAAGTCAACCTCCATAAACCCCGTGCACTATCCTAATGACCCTCTCAGACAATGCATCAGATCCTTCGCAATGATTGAGGGCTTGCATGTTGACACCTCTCCTCTCCCGTCCCCTCTCTTCCAGCCTCAACTTCTAGTTCCATAATCACTTGACATGTTCTTATGGAGATTTCACTATATATTCATTGTTTGTCTTTGTCATTCTCTTTCTTGGAATATATTAAATTCTTTTAGTTCTATTATTAGACATTTCCATGTTGTTATCATGGTAGCTATAACATTTTTTGTTGCATTCGCACAACGAATGACATTGCAAGTACTCTTTTAGTCCCACTGACTTAATGTCTGTGATCATTCATTGGAGACTGAGAAAATTATCCATCTTATAATATCATGGCATCATATAAATGCTGGAAAAAGGAAATAAGTAATTAGAACCCTACCATACTAGTATGAAAATAATTATTCTTTAAAAACTTATTTTTCTTTTTGGGGGAGCTTATTATCGTGCCTAAAGATTGAAGAAAGGAAAAGGGAATTACAATGTGCACACATGTATATAAAAGTGGGGTGCACTCTAAAGCCTCACTGAATATGTAGGTGATTGATAACTTTGTCTGTATTTGCGATGATAGTTTGCACACATGTATATAAAAGTGGGGTGCATTCTAAATCTTGACTGAATATGCAGGTTATTGATAACTCTATCTATATTTCTAGAGAGAGAGTGTGTGTGTCTGAGCTTAGTAAGAGGATAACATTTACAATGCGACTACCACCATTGCCATCTTTCTTGGTCTAAGTAAATGGATGCCACACGTAGTTTAGTTTCATCATCTACGATGTGATTCAAAGTAAAATATTCTTTCATTTGTGCCAGCCATATTACCAGATTATAGCCATCAAATTTGTACATCTTCATCGAATTTTGATCTAAGAACTGGAATTTTAGATTCGCACTCTAGCTGTCTCGCCTTCACAATTTTTTTTGAAAAAGAGCTAATTTTAAATCAGCGATATCTACCTCATCTGTACTTTGATTCGACTGAATTTTTTTTGTTGGAAATTGGGTATATTTTCACAAAGAAATCAAATCTACAATTATATTATGCAAATATTGCCGCAAAACATATCAATCTGATCTACAAACTCGCCACCCCTAAAAATGTCTGCAACACAACTGATTTTCAAATCAGCGATATCTCCCTCATCTAGACGCTGAATATATCGATCTTTTTTTCAAATTGGGTATTTTTTCACAAAGAATTCATATCTACAATTAGATTCTACAAATATTTTCTCAGAACATACAGATCTGATCTGTAAATTCACTGCCCTGAAAAATGTCTGCAACACAGCTGATTTTTAAATCAGTGATATCTCCCTCATCTGGACTCCGATTCGACCGATTGTTTTTTTCAAATTGGGTATTTTTCACCAAAAACTCAGATCTGCAATTAGATTCTATAGATTTTCCACCAGAATGTACAGATCTGATCTGCAAACTCACCGCCCCAAAAGATGTCTACAACACAGTTGATTTTTAAATCAGTGATATCTCCCTCATCCGGATTCTAATTCGGCCGATTTTTTCTTTTCTTTTCTTTTCTCTCTCTTTTTTTTATTTTATTTTTATTTTTGTTTTTATTTTTTCAGATTAGTTTTTTTCACAAAAAACTCAGATATGGAATTAGATTTTGCAGATTTTGCTCCAAAACGTACATATCTGATCCACAAACTCGTCGCCCCTAAAAATGTCTGCAACACAGCTGATATTTAAATCAGCGATATCTTCCTCATTCGGACTCCGATTTGGACGATTTTTTTTCAAATTGGGTATTTTTTTGCAAAGAACCCAGATCTGCAATTAGATTATGCAAATATTGTACCATAGCATACAAATCTGATCTTCAAAGTTGTTGCCCCAAAAAGTTCCTGAGAAAATAGTAAATAAAAATTATTCTTTGCCCAAGAAAGTGCTCTAATACCACTTTTTATATATATTTGACCGGAAAATATATGAGAATACAAATATACCCAAGAAATAATAAGATATAAATAGATAGAAATGCTTCACTTTATTAATAGAACCCTTAAGTTAGGGCAACACCATACATTCACTCCTTAATGAAGGAGAACACTCCATAAGCCATACACCTATTCATACAATAATCCTTGACCTCTCTCAATGGGGAGTCTCTAGCCTCTATATAGGTCTCATACATACAATACCATGGGTTATTACCATGGTTCCCTCAATACCATCTATCTAATTCCATGAGCTTATTACATTATTGCTAACTACTTATGGTCCCTTACATAACATGGGTTAACCACCTTATTTATTACTATAGCCCATTCCGTTATTACATTATTCCCTTGGGTACGTCCCTATGTACCCCATATTATCCCCCCTATGTATACTACATGATTCAATTATATTAGCATCCACTCTCTCAAATTATTTTTTTTGTAGAGTACTAAATATCTTACATAAATAATCACCTCCATTTGAAAAGATTCCTATAAGGGAATTTTGTAAACCTTGACAATCATTTGTTGAAAACATTAATTTAACTTTTTAAAGATTTTTTAAGACATACTAATAAGCTGGACTAGCTTGGATCCTTTTCTCGTAGGCGATTTATAGAAAGTTAAAAAAAAAAGACAAATCTGTAATGCAAAAGACTATTCCTCTAAGAGACTCTCAGCCATCCACTTTGTTCTTACAAAGGATATCAAACATGCAATAGGCTCAGATGGCTCTGAAAACCTTAGTGACAAATTTAACAAAGGGCATTGTACCTGTAGAATGGGTAAGCCTTCTTCCCCTTTTAACGCTCATCTTGAAATAACCCTAATGCTCAAACAATGGAGTAAGGATTAATTAACCTCAACTCAAGGTAAAAATGTTGAGACAATATCGACAACCTTAAAGGTAAATAAAAAAAACTTACCCGTTAAAGCAGATAGGAGGCATAGAGACACAAAAGATTGCATGGATTTGCATGACAGAATATGAAGAATGGTTTTGCCTCTAGAACATTGTTTAACCAATATAAATATGAAAGCTTTTTTTCAGTCATGGAACCAAAGACATTTGGTCACCTTAATTCACATCTCTGAGAAGTGTGCCAAATCAGAAAACATAGCCTCGGCTCCTGTCTACCATGACTAATATTCTACAATATAATCACACAAAATAACGTTTCTTATGTAATTAATAACTAAAGAGTCAAACGAAAATGCCTCTCTCTGAAAACCTTAAAGAGGGAAACCTGTAATGCAAAGGACTATGCCTCTAAGAAACTCTGAGCTATCTACTATGTTCTTCTGAAGGAAGCTAAACATGTATTAGGGTGAGATGGGTTTGAAAATTTATACAACCTTAAACGAAAATAAATAACTTACGAGTTAAACTTGCAAATAAGAGGCATATAGAAGAAATGCATGTCATGGGTTTTCACAATAGAATGGGTTCAAATGGGTTTGTGTCTAGAACCTTGATTAACCAACATAACGGGTATGGGAACAACCGTCTCAGAAACCCTTCGAACTACCTTCAATCCAATGATATGACATTCTCCAATAGTCTACGATATAATCCAATGGTTCAGAATGATGACAGGTGTGAAATACTTCTCAAAGGGAATGTCTTACGACGTAAATATACATATCACATTAAAATATATATAACATATAAATAGTACTTATAAATTAACATCTATTTTACCATATAAATTAAAATAATATATGACATATAAATCTTACTTAAAACTTAACATCCATTTCAACATATAAATTAAAATAATGATTGCATAAACATCTTTAAATTTAATTAATATGTGACAAAAATTTAATATTTTACAATATAACAAGATTATACCCATAAGAGAAAGATAGAGAGAGAGAGGGAGAGAGGGAGATGAGGGAAGAAAATCATAATGCCATGGGATAACACAATGGTTTATCAATACTATGGGCCATATATGCTTTTGATTATTATGTTACATATCTAGGCTTTTAATTATTCTATTACAATAACATGGGCCAATACCATGGCTTATCAATACCATACGCCAAAAAACCATAACTTATTTCAAAATCAAAATATTTTGCAAATACTTTATTTTAATTTAATTTTATAACATTTTTTAATTAAATCTAAAATGAAAAAGGCTATAATTACTATTGAGGTATATCTAAACCCTCCATCCTCATGAGTACTAAAAATATCCCCATAGAGAGGATAGATGCATTTTAACCAAGGATCAAAGTAGAGAGAGAAAACAAAGTGACTAACAATGATAGAGGAAAGAAAATGCATAATTCTTTTAAGTCTTTTATTATTGTATTTTCTTTGACATGATTGATCCAAAATATAGATTTAATATTTAACAATCAATTATATATATTTTTAATTTAGATACTTTTTAAAATATAATACAATGGGATCATATTTAAGAGAGAGAGTGAGATGGAAGGGGAATAGAGTGGGGGGAGAGAGACAGATGCATTGATTTTAGTGTAGATGTTGATTTCTGATTTGATACAACTAGATGTATGATTTACATTAATTTCGAAGTAATTAGATTAATAATGTGCATTTATTTTAGTGTAAGAACATCTCTTCCCCCTCCATCTATATCTCTATCTCCAATTTTCTCTCCTTCTTTATCTCTTTATATCACCCCCCAAACATACACACTCTCTCTCCACATCTATCTATATATCTCTCTCTCCATCCTTTTTCCACTCCCTTTCTCTCTCTTTCCCTTCTCTCTCAACACTTCTCTCTCATATCTATATCTCTTCCTCACCCCAAAACATGAAAACTCTCTCTCAGTGTGCGCACATAAACATTATTCATGAAGTGAATTGATTTATTTGTTACAATAATTCAACCATAAATACAATACTTGAATTTTTATCTTAAATAAAATGTTCTCTTACCCAAAATGTCTTCTTCTTAAAACTATAAATTGTTCGTAATTCACTATATTCTTATTATTCAAATTTTCTATTGTTCAACATTCTTACATTGTCACTTTGCACTTGAACATTTTATTTCATCATTTTTCATCATTCATGTTACTAAGAGTCTCTCTCATATTAACAAACTTAAAAAAAGTTAAAGTTAAATTGACCTATTAAACATATTTAGCATATTTAAAATAATCAAAATAATTATATGTTCAACAAAATTTGTATGACTCCACACAACTGAAACCAGCGTAGATCCATTTTAACTTCAGATCTATCAAGATTCTAGAGGGATCAAATCTCTCAAGGTGAAAACATTTCCTCAAGTTTTGCACTCAAAAACAAGTTTGCACCTCGAGATATTTAATCCCTCTTGGGGCTTGATAGATCCCAGGTTAAAATGGATTTAAGTTGGTTTACAAAACTAAATCATCATGAACCATTAGATATGTAAGAACTTCTCATCAAATCATTATGAAAGTCTAATCAAGCATATAATCCAAATCCTTCATCAAATCATTATCAAATTCTAATCAAGCATGTAATCCAAATCCTTGATCCAAATCCATGGATCCATACATGACGAGTATTATGAAAAAAATAACATTTTGTTTCGACATTCAAAGGTTTAGTTGTTGCATGTGTGTTTCTTACATTTTCACTTATGTTTCTTGCAAATTAAAAACTAAAAAATCAATTATATTTTTGTGAATTAAAAGCTATAAAATCAACTATGCTACTATGTTGCCTATACATCCATGTTCTATAATTTCTACTTCATTACATATAGAGAATATTAATTATTAATTTATTTTATGAAAGGATAAAAGAGTTTTTTTTTTTTTTATCAATTAAACAAAAGATTTACCTAATGTAAATATGGAAACATGTTTTACAATATTTAAAATCTGAATTAACACTTAGGCCTCTAGTATTCATATTTCTGGTAATTCACATCTCAAAAATCTATATTTCCAATTTTAAAATCTAATGTGCAAATAATCCTTCAGATCATTTAAGGAAATTGAATTAAGATGCGAACACTCTTCCTTTCCTAAATTTACATGTAGCTCCAGCTAATGTCTGTAGTGCGATGCAAATAGCTATGTTTATGGTAATAATGGTGGATTTGAAATCAATGACTACCGAAGATTGCAACGATATTTCAGTCAAAAGCCGTGAACTCTAATGTATGTAGGGTTCTTCAAATTTAATCCATGATCTATCTCAAATTTGAATCTACTTAGAAAATCATTCTGTGGTTTTTGATATTTAACAATTTTAGATATATTTAAGTGCCATTTCTGCTTTAGAATTACATTGATACTTGTAAAACAAAGAAGCTCGCTTGCAGTTCAGCTGGGCCATGAAGATCTCTACTCTAAAAATTGAGTGAGATGTATGCTCCAATGTTGAATCATCGAACATAAATCAAGTAGATATTCCAGTTATAAGACATCACAATTTTAGATATATTTAAGTGCCATTTCTACTTTAGAATTACATTGATACTTGTAAAACAGAGAAGCTCGCTTGCAGTTCAGTTGGGCCATGAAGACCTGTACTCTAAAAAATTGAGTGAGATGTATGCTGCAATGTAAAATCATTGCACATAAATCAAGTAGATATTCCAGTTATAAGACATCAAGTATATATTCCAGTTACAAGTTTCAAAAATTCCCATAACAAAAATTATGCCACTAGAAATTCTGACACTTGGCCGTGTTTTATAGTGTGTTGTATTGGAGCGTACTACATCACTAAGCTTTGCCAAACATCTTGGAGACCAACTTCTTAAAAGTTACATAGCACTATAACTTACTGTAGAATTGCCCACTGAAAGCATTAGCATATACTAATGTTGTTTCTCACAAATGATCTCCAAGCATGCCCCATGAAGGCAGAAATTGGTCTCATGACAATTAATGGGTCTCAGGTCTCCATTTTCTGTGTAGTAACTTTTATCAATTTGTTTAATAAGATTAGTAATATATGTTTATATATGTCTATCAAATCAATTTTGTTTGCTAGCGTTACAATATTTCTATGAAAACCTATGAGTTCTCACAGTGAGAAAATTTCATAGGTAACATGAAAAAGATGTCAGGAACACTAAAATAAGATAAAGAAAGTTTTAAGCTAGTGAAATGTTAACAAATTATTTTTTTTAAATTAAAATAAAAAATATTTTAATTATTTATAAAGTTAAATTTTATAATTTGTCATGGCCAATGTAAAATTAATAGTAGTCAACAAGGAAAATCCATTTCTAGAGCCTATCTAGAGAGACTAGTAATATTTTTTTAATTATTTATAAATTTAAACCTTATAACTTGCCATGGCCAATGCAAAACTAATAATGGTCAACGTGGAAATCCATTTACTTCATTATACATCTTAAGTTACTAAAGTTAAAAAAATTATAAGAAATAACTTAATTATAACTTTATTTAAAATAATTACTATTATTATTAATAATAGAAATAATATATATATTAAACACAAATATCTTTAGAAAAAAACTTGTACAAGATTCTTAACCATCTATATTGATCCCACTTTGTTATGGAGATTATAGACTTTATTATGATACCATCAACGAATATAATGGCTAATCAATACCACATGCCAAAAAAACCATAACTCATTTCATATAAGATAGGTTTATGTTACATTTCTTTTAATTAATGAATTTACCTAAAAGGGAAAAAAAAGAGTAGCTACTTTGAAAATAAATGTCTACTTTTGATTTATGTAATTACTAAGAATATTTTAAAATATTCTATGGAGGTGAAATCCCTATCATCCACTTAATAACTTTTTATAATTAAATTAAAATTTTGAAGCTCAAATCTCAAAGAGATACATTTATTAGCATAATTATTAATAAATAAATTGATATTGTGAGCCGAGTGATGAGACGACCATAAATAGAATAAAAAGAGATATAACGATTGATGAAAGTAAAATTAAAATCTAAGAAGGGCCAAAAGTAAAAGGGGTTGATGTAATAAAATGAAAGTAATGTAATGAGGGTGAAATTAAAAAATATGAACTAAAAATTAAAAACGAGGGTGGGAGGGTAATTTATTAAAATATTGAATTAAAACGTAATTATACAAAAACAAAAATAACTATGAAGAAAAAATTTGTTGGAATAGGGAAGGAAAGGGGGAAATGGGGGTAAAAGTTATATAAAATGTTAATGATAAAATAAATTTAATAAAGGGAATAAATTGAAAGTAAATATTATATAAAAGGAGGGGGGAGAATATAGATAAAAAAGGGAGTTCAAAATATAGTCTAGCAAGGGTGTTTTGGTGTGGGGTGGGGAAAAGACTAAAAATTGAAGAAGGACCATATATTAGAAAAGAAAATATGTGAAAACAAAGGGCAATAGAGAAGGGAGAAGGAAAATGGGGATAAAGGAGATCAAGCAAAAGTAGAAAGGAGGAGGGATACAAATATAGGGGTAGACAGAGAAAGCAATATAGGTTATAATCGAGAAAACTCAAGAAAAGGGAGACGGGAGACTATAAAACACACCAATTGATAATATAATGGATGACAAGTTTCCAATATTGGTCTATCCTCTATCCTCTATTCCCCTTGTTGAGTTCTGACTCAGAGTTGGAACATGCATCTAATTCTGAAACCTGTAGCCCGACCACCAGTGACTCCTTGGCTCAACACTCACTTTTGTTGTGAGTGGAGCTTTCTGCTTTTATGGAACTCACAACACTTTTCTGTGTCCTTTTTTGGCTTCACGGCACTGTTGTTTGCTTGTGGATTTGGTGAGTTGTCCTAGGCCGCCCCACCTTGGCTTTGTCCTTTATTCTACGGTTTGGGGACACCTTTCCCCTGCTTCAGATTCGTAGATCCAAAGTCTCATGTCTTATGTTTAAACTTTTGCTCGATCTCGATGGCATATCGGTATGTCTTGCTAAGCAAGGAGATGTTTAGGAATACTATTTCATCCTAGACGTACTTCTGTAGGAAGCATCGGTATTTGAGTACCAAATGCTACTCCAAATCCTTTATACCCAACTTTGTGCAAAGGGTATGAAAAATATTGGTAAGCTCCAAAAGGTCTTTGTCCTTTCCCTGCCGCAGCATGGTCCACTTTATATATTGATCCTCATAGCTTCCGACAAAGTATTACTGCTCCTTCATGGCAGCCTGGAATGAATTCCAAGTAGGCTCTATTGAAAACAGTGAGGCCGTACTTTCATCCTTTTTCTTGCAGTAGGTTTCCCACGAGTCCTTGACTTGGGGGCGGCTTTGAGAAGAGAAAAAGTAATCTTTTCCCAAGCAAAAAAATCATGAACAAAAAAATACCCTTCTAGCATATTTAACCATTTATCTATCATATTTGATCAAGGACTGCACAATGCTTGACTTCCAATGGTACACATTAATAGTTGGGCTTGCTTAAAAGAACTGTGCTATGAGGGCATCATGAGCTAATCATATGTAAGAAAGCTGCTTCGACACTCAAAATAATTAAAGGAATACTTAAACACTTGAACAACATGATCGAGCACAACCTTAATGATTTCGAATGAAAGATGGCATGACCATAAGGAAGGTCCAGAATATGGTTATACGAAAAATTTTGTAGGGTGTGTCCTAGCAACAACGCTTGGCGATTCACTGGAAGAACTCAAAATTCTCTGTTTATGTCTAAATAATATGACAATCGATTTTTGGCTGGGATCATGGTCATTCATGGAAATTATGTTGAGGTATGTTAATTTGGGTATTGTTTTAGAAATTGCATTGTTTAAGAATGGAAACTCGTTGTATAAGTATTTGCTTTGAAATTGTTGAATGATGAGTTGGTTTTTGAATGATATTTGAAATTGTAATTCCCACGCTACCGTAATCAAGAAGAGGTTGAGTGTTAAAGGAAGATTTTAAAGTCGCCTTTGAAGGTGTGTTGAAGGGCCTTGGGTTTGTGATTGATCATTGTGATAATTTACATTTGTGTGAGTGGTCATGGATACGAGGATATACGCCTTGG
>APFE030651111.1:1546-13546 GCA_000404065.3 Pinus taeda
AAGATAGTGTTTGGTTGGTTTGTTTGTCATTAGGTATTCATTAGATTCTAGGAAGGTCTGTCTTGTCCGCAAGATCGATTGATTCTGCGTGACAAGATCTATGATATGCAATATTTTTTAAGCCACAAAAAACATAAGAAAACAAGATAACAACTACAAGTGCTTCCAAGAAATCATAAATAGTGATCTAGCTAAGAATGAAACCTAACCTATGCAATGATCAAAAGACAACTATGTTTTTGGGGTTGTGAGAGTGGGGTTGCCTAGTCATGATCCCATGAGGGAGATGATGCAGGGGCCACTGTCACTATATTTTGATATAATTTATCCACTAAACTGTAGTGGTAATCTACCTCTTCAAACTAATGGAAACAAGGTTGAACGACAATTTAAGTACTTGTTAATCTAATAATAATAATAATAAAAACTTTAGCAACTAACTATCATTCTAAGCTAAGAATACAACTACAAAAAGAGGAACTTTTTATGTTAGGGTTGGGCCTAACCCAAGAGCTTCAACCCTTTAAGTCAACTCAATTATGGATCAAAACAAAATTTCTCATTATCATAAAAATGTCAAGTACATCATAACAATAACATTCAAAATGTTTTAGCTCAAAATGACCTCTTGGCTACAACAAAAAATCGAATCCTAATGAGTCCTTTGGCTCTCTTATTTATACAAAATTGGAGCTACCAACAACTCTCTAGAAAATAGAGAGGCTCCCTAACTCAAGAATAAATTTTCCTTGATTTTCGTTGGCTTGGCTCCTAATGAACTCGCTTTTCTTGGATTTCAGTGACACCAAGTTGATGAGATATGGTGGAGGAATCTTTGAATGATTTGAGGAGTTAAAGAGGGAGACCAACTCCTAAAATATCTCTTGCTTTCTTACTTTGATATCCTGCACTTAAGTCAATCCAAAATTTCTCCAATTCTTGCATTTAACACACATTAGGCCAGATGACATAGTAACTCACCTTTACTCTTCTCACTAAGAAAAATATAACAAAATATGTAAATAAATGTGAGAAAAGTCAATTTTAATAAGCTGGAGAGTGGCATTGTGACCCATATAGTTTACCTATTGATGAGTCTCATCATCACCCCCCTCCTAAAATTGTTTCTCATCCTCTGAGGAACCTAGTCATCTATATCCATATCTTTCACAGCCCTGGTGGCCTCTCTGACATCCCATTCTTTTGTGGATAGTGTCTCTTCTTGAGGATAGAACCCTGCATTTTTATATATCTCTTCCCACTGCTTTATTTCCTCTTATTCCTTCCTACCTTCCAAAAAACCCAACAATAAAGGTGGACTGAGCTTGAGTCCATTCCAACTAATCTTCAGTCTTTGCATGGCCTTCTTATATAGGGTTTTCCTTTCCAATGCATTTCTCAATCTCTTTGGAGAGTGGTACTCCCTGATCTAGAGACTTTGTGGGAGGTTATTCCATCTCCTTTGGCATGCTTGTTGGCTCTCGGTCCCAAACAATCTTAAAGTGTTCTCAAAATGGGAGATGGAATGTTCTTGGGTAGCCAAGTATCTTGGTGCATGTCAAGCATCATTGGAAATTATGTTGTGGTTACTAATAACAACCATGAAATTTATTTGTTTTGCTATGATGTAGAGGGGATCTCTTTCTTATTTTTCTACTATTGTCTTCATTTCCTCAACCCTGGCCTCCTCATTACTCATCCATGATGCAAGGGCCATCAACTGTAAGTCCCCCAACTTTGCATTGGAGTCCCACACATTCAATTTTGTCAATGCAAGGTTTTTCAGGTAGAATTCAAATAATTTGGCCTTGTCTTAAAAGGGGATCTTGTCACATAGCTCAATGAATTTCCTATAACCTTGGAATGGTGTGGTCCTTTGTTGTTCCAATGTATTGATTTGAAACTGCATCCATTCATCTTTGAGGTACAATGCATATGATTTGGATGGAATCCAAGATTGAAGTGCCTCCATGGAGAGGCTTGCCATGGGGGCCAATTGGCTCTCTTTTTCTTGCAACTTCTCCCTCAGCCATATGTATTATGCCTGTAATTGTGTTCTTATGGTGTGCTCTCTGTCTCTCAATTCACTCAACTCCATGCTCATCTCTAGGCGTTTTTCTTTCATATGGCCCACATCTTCTACTTTATTTGACTTAGAAATTTTCATCCAACAATGTGTCTTTCCTCTTTCTTTTTCAAGCTCAAAGAAGAGAGGGATTACAAATTTATGTGGTATTACTCTGTCTCCCTCAATGAACTTGTAGTGGGAGCTCAGATTTTGCTATTGGACATGCTCCTGCAACTCTAGAAAATCTCCTTCAAATGTCTTTGGATAAGTTTCTCCCTCCTGTACTTATGGGGTTGCTTCCTTGCCTTATTTTTTCCCTATTGTCTTTCCTGTAGCACTGACAATGTTTCTTGTAGCACTGTTTAGGGATCTTGTACCAAGCCCTTTCCTTTATGTTGGAGGGTTACAGGTGCCATGGTTTGCTTAGATGATGTTCACCTGGTGACAGGCTTCCTGACATAGGTGATGGTAGCCTTTGGGGTTGCTTGCAGGGATGTGTCTTCCTCAACATTCATTCCCAAGGAACCTAGCTCTTCTTTCTCATTTGGATATTCTTCAATTATAATGGGAGATCTTTTAGGCTTTTTTGGCTTCCCATGCTTGATCCTAGTGCTTCTTCTTGTTCTAAAATAGAGGGGAGTCTACCTTGAGGGGTGTACTCAAGGTGGCAAAGGAATCAAGTACCTCCTTTTTAGTGGGTTCAGGAGACAATCTTGGAGATATCTCCCCTTTTGTAATATTTTTCTCAGGGATGATCTTTTCCTTCCTCTCCTCCTCTTATTTTTTTTCCTCTTCTTCTTATGATTCTTCTTCTTCCTTTTTTTTGTCTATCTCTTCTACCTTTTCTTCTTCCTTTGTTTTTTCTGTCTCTTCTTCCTCTTTTTCTTCTACTTCTTCTTCAAATTCTTCCTCTTCCTCTTCTTCCTCTTGTTCCTCTTAAGCACTAGAGGTAAGGATCCCACAATGTTCAAGGGCTCAGGCTTCAAGGAAGGCTTCTCTTTCCATGTCCCTAAATGTGGATCAAAGAACATGAATTCTCAAATGGCTTAAGGCATCTTCCACTATTAGCTTAATGAGACCATGGTGTCCTAACTACTGGTTCTTCCCTTATTTTACCTTATCACACATGTCTATAATTTATTGTAAAAGGAAATAAGCCACACTGAACCTCTGGTTTATGGGTGCTTTGTCTTTGAATCTCAACTCATGGAGGAGTCTGAATTAGTAGCCATAGACTACACTTAGTCTCCCTTCATAAAAAATGTAATTAAGGATGTGCTAGCTCACCTCATCCCAGGGATAGGGAAAACTCTCCTATCTAACCCCATTTTTATCTTCAATTGGTTATTCATCATTTAGGAAGAAGTTTTTCTTAGCAAAAGTGATGTTAGCCTTGTCCTACCTTCTCCATTTTATCCCTGGAGGAAGTGTGGTTACTCTGTTGATCTCATCAGGGTTGCTTGTAATGGACAACCCTCTCACCATAGTGGTAGCATTTGTTCTTGCTTGAGGGTTTAGTGACATGGAATACTCATAGGATATATCATCATTGTGTCCATTTAGAAGCACAAACAAGCCTAACCAGTGATGCCTCCTAAAGATATCTACCATAGGGGGATGAAGGTGAATCCTTGATGTTTCTATGGGTTCTCTTCTATTAAATCCCCCTCCTATTTCTCCTCTCTATTTATAGCTAACTGCAGTAGGTTTTGTAGGTGAGATTCAGTATGGGTTTTAGGGTGGATGAGAGCTTAAAAATTTTAGTGGATGATTGTAATGTATACCATTTCTTATAGCCACATAATTTCCTTATATTTCCCCCAAACGTTGTTTAATTCTCAAGCTCCCTGTAATTACTAGAAGATTGCAGAGTTTTTTTCAGTTATCAAAGCATGAACAGAGGAGAGATGGGCCACTTACGTCTTATTTTGATGCTTGGGATTATTATAATTGATGACCAATCTTACCCTGGGCACCCCCTCGCAAAATTATTGTGGGATTCCAGTGCTTCCTACATCTTCTTGTAGGTTTTTGAGTTTCTTGTAGCTTCATGTAGCTCTATTTCCTATAGGATGACCAGAAAAGAGTTTGAATTTCCAATGGCTTCCCAATTTGGTCCCTATCTCTTTGATTTTTAAATGAGAAACAATTACATGAAAGTTTGGTTTTTTATGCCATTTATGGTCGAGACTTGGAGCGTTGTGCTGGTTGGTAGTAGTACAGGATTTCCTAATTGGGACAATTAGCCCACCTTTGGTGATCATGCACTTCCTCCTCGTAATTATCACCCACTCCCACATAACTGAATCGACCACCTTTTTAATTGATTCCCATTGATTTGACACTTTGATGTGGAATGTTGATTGGAAGTTCACTTTTGATTATGAACTGAGGGTGGCCAACTTAATTGGCCACCTCCAACTTATAAAAAGATATTTTTTGACATTTATACATTTTCCATCATATCGTACTTAGGGAAGAGCTAGGTGAGTTGCCATACATGTGCCTAACTTTGTTGATTGACGAATGTTGGAGGATTGGTCTTTTGTGTTACTGCTTAGGGAAGTTTTCCTTAGCTCTCTTCTTGTGTATTTCTTCATGCTTTTATAGTTGACTGTTTGTTGTTCCGTGTCTACAGGTGCTTGATATATTGTTGTTGTTGTGGACCTTTGGATAGGAGAAACAAGGTATTCAAGGATGATGGTGCTCCCCTTTTCTCTGGTTGGGAATAAAAATTAAAGCTTAGGCTAGTTGCAGTGATGGCACATGCTGCTACAGGAGATCCTGTAGCTGCTAAAGGAAATCCTGTAGTTGCCTTTTCTTCCCTTTTTCAATGATTTTTTCTCAAATGGAGGTTGGGTAGTGGTGTAGGGTTTGAAGAATGATGGAAGGGCTTTGATTTAGTAGTGAATGGTTGGGGAATGGGAGGACATGTCCTCTAGCATTTGTTTTAATACATTTTGGACATTTTCCTGTATTTATTTTAGTGAGACAGAGCTAGATATGGGTATGGTGACTTGGACCAGGGATGCATGGATGATGGGTGAGTTTTTTGATGAGGTGTAAGGTCCCCAATCAACCTATAATAGGTCTACTTGATCATTTTCCTATATGGACCCCTTTCTTGTAGCATTTCAAGACATCTTGTAGTGCTACAGGATCTTCTTGTAGAAGCTACAAGACATCTTGTAGTAAGCCGGACAATACAATCAAATGATTTTTTATGCTTGAAAATTGATATGAGTGGTAGCGACATGGTAGGCATGGATGAGATGGAGTTGATGGAGGGAGAAATGAGGTGAAACTTGGCATGTTTTCCTCATAGATCTGAATCTTTTACTGCCTTCAAAACCTGCAAAATCACATAATTAGTTAGTGGATAGGTTTTAGTTCCCTGTCATGTTATTCTTTTTGGTTTTTTTTCTTTTTTTTTGAAAGACACACAAGATGCCTCAAAATAGGTTTTCAAGTTTCCTACCTACCTACCCTAGGCGCCTCAAAGGACGTTTTCACCAAGGGATCTTTCTATTTTCTTTTTTTCCCTCTTGGGCTGCCTCAAGGAGGTTTTCAACCCAATACTTGGCCTCAGATGCCTCATAGAGGTTTTCACCTAGGTCTCTTATTGTTTTTTCCCTTTTTTTTTAATTCTTTCACACAAATAAAAAATAGTATTCAATAATTGTGTGACTTAGAATCTAAGACACTTCCAATCACATTTACCTCCTTACTAATGGTGTTGATGAATGCCTCCTTGGGCAAAGGTATTTTAAAAGCTTTCAATATGTATCCTTTGATAAGCAAGGGAATACCTTCCTCATCAATGGTCCTCATTTGAACAACCCCATTGTTATGGCAGTTCTCTACTAACCACTTGGTCATCAATTTTCCTTGGAAGTCCTTAAACCTAGAGTCATATAGCAGAGCCCAATCCACTTCTTGAAAAACCTTGTCCTTGATGTTCTTCTCATGCTAAACCTTCCTTTGTACTTGGATAACTTAAGTGTGTAGGAGGGCCTGCATTTTAAATTCATCCAGACCATTCAGCTAGAGAAACCTCACTTGTTGTTCCTTTGTAACATCCAAATCCAACTGTGCTTCCATTCTCAAAATGTCGCACTCAAATTCAATGGAGAGCAAAACCTTCTTTCCATAGACCAAGTCATAATGGGTGAAGCCATTAGTTGTCTTCCAGGTTGTATTATAGGCCCAAGTGTCCTCCACTAGTCGTCAGCCCAATATTTTATGCAATTTTTCATAACCTTGGTGAGGATGCCTTCCAATGCTCTTTTATTGACCTCTACTTTTCTATTGGCTTGAGGATGATAGGCAGTTGACTTCCTATGTTTTATCCTATGTTGCCCCCAAATTATCGATCATATATGATGTGAATTGAGTTCCCTGATCAGTGAATAGTTCTCTAGGGTGGCCAGACTTGTATAATACTTTCTCCCTTAAGAAACTATCCACTTTCTCCTTTGTTGCTATTTTGATAGCCATGGTCTCTGCCCACTTTATCAAATAATAAGTGCATACAATTATGTACTTTTTCTGCCCTGTTGGTGGATCAATGGGCCCAACGAAATCCATGCTCCACTTTTCAAATGGATCTAGAGTCACCAAAGGTTGCAACTGAATTTCATCCTTCAGAGTATGTTTCCCCGTTCTCTAGCACTAATCAAATCAACTGGTGTATTTTCTTGCATCTTGGTGGAGAGTGGGCCAATAATAGCCAACTTGCTGTACCTTGAAGGTTGTCCTCTTGGCTACAAAGTGACCTCCACAAAGCCCATCATGATAGGGTAGAAGGATGTCAAAGACTTCCTCCTCCCTGAAACTCCTCTTCAAAATTTGATCCGGGCCCATCTTGAAGAGATTTTCCCCAATCCAAGCGAATGGGGCACTCTTCCTTACAATTCTTCTCTTCTCCATGGATGAAAAATTTGGAGGGAACTTTGCAGCAACTAGGTAGTTGGATATGCTAGAAAACCATGGAGAGAGGACTGGAATAGAAAATAAATGCTCATCTGGTAGCTGATCATTAACCATTTCTTCCTCACCTGCAAGCAAAGCAAGTCTAGACAAAAAATCTGCAACTACATTTTCTCTACCTAGCTTATCAATGATAGTTAAATCAAACTGTTATAATAAAAGAAACCATCTAATAATTATAGCATTCACATTAGGTTTTTTCATGAAATATTTGATAGCAGAATGGTCAGTATGCACAAAGGTTTGATAACCAGTGATGTAGTTCTGAATTTGTTTAGGGAGTGGACAATAGCTAGGAGTTCCCTTTCAGTCTCAGTGTAGTTCAATTCAGTCTTCAATTTTTTTTGCTAATGAAGTAAATGGAATAACGAAACTTATCATCTATCTAGCCTAGAGGTGATCCTATAGATTTTTCAGATGAATCAACATGGATGTAGAAAGGAAGAGCCCAATTTGGGCCTCTGAGTATGGGTGTAGTAGTCAACTTATCCTTCAAGATTTCTAGGGCCTCTTGGCAACTTTCTGACCAAAAAAATTAAGAGTCCTTGGCTAGTAGCCCAAACAATGGTGAGGCTACTTTGCTGAAGTCCTTGATAAACATCCTATAATATCCAGTTAAGCCCAAGAAACTCCTAACATCCCTCTTCTTTTGAGGGGTAGGGACAATTTTTATGATAAAAATTTTATTTGGGTCCACTCGTAGTCCTTCCTGGGATATCGAGTCACCAAAAACAATACTTGCATTCAACAAGAAATCAAAATTCCTAGGACTAAGTGATAGGTTCATTTCAATGCACTTATTTAATACTTTCCCCAAGTTAGAGAGAGCCTCCAAGAAATCACATCCATAGGGGGTGAAATCATCCATATAAATTTCTACAAAGTCATGGACTAGCTCAGCAAAGATGCTCAAAACTTCCCTTTGAAAAGTGGTAGGGACATTACATAATCCAAAAGGAAGGACCCTATAACCAAAGGTACCCAAAGGACAAGTGAAGGCAGTTTTATCTTAGACCTCTGGGTTGATCTGGATCTTATTATAACCATTGAATCCATCCGGGAAAGAGAAGAACTTCTACCCTGCAAGACCATCCAGGACTTAATCAATGAAAGGTAGATGAAAATGGTCTTTCTTAGTGGCTTTTCTTATCTCTCTGTAATTGACACAGACCATCCACTTCCCATTCTTCTTTGGGACCAAAACTAGAGGCGACACCCACTCACTATCTGAGATGGGGTAAATGAACACTACATCCAAGAACTTCTACAATTATTCTTTGACTATGTCTTTGAGGGTTGGGTTCATTCTCCTTTGAGGTTGGCACATTGATTTTCATCCTTCCTTAATGTATATGTGGTGAGCACACACCAAAGGATGCACTCCCTTCATTTCCTTATAACTCCAGGCAAAAGCATCCAAGTGCTCTCTCAGAATGTTGCACAATTTCTCTTCCTGATGGGTTGAGAGTGAGGAGTTGATTTTCAATGCTATAGATGGACCAAATTCTACCATTTTGATATGAGAAGGACTTGAGTCAACTAGGCACAAATTATTCCAAGTATTATCTTCAAATTTATTCGCCGGCTCATCAAGAAGCATGGTACTGCGAGGGTGGTTCTAGAATATTTGATTAAAGATGTCATCTTCATCAAGTTTCCACCCTCCTATAATAACATCTAGGGTACATATTGGTTAGGATGTGGTATGATATACTTAATCTTCCTCCTCCTCTTCCAACCATAAGGGTAATTCATGCTCTAGGGATGGTTGAGAAGGAGGGTACAAGACCAACTATTTGGATAAATTCCTATTCTTAATGGTCATGTTCCCAACTCTGCAACTTATGTAAGAATCAACAGTAGCTAACCATGGCCTTCGAAGGATAAGAGGATAACCATTGAATTTGGCCTTGGGTTGTAGAACTAAGAAGTCAGTAGGGTGCTTCCAGGAATCAATAGAGACCATCACATCCCAAACAACTCCATCAGGAGCTATTGTGGATCTATCTACAAGTTGCAATACCATTGTGGTCTTTCTTAAGGACCCATGGAGATTCAGTTTGAGCATGGTATCCTTATTCATCACATTGGTGGCATCCCCAAGATAAATCAAGGTGTGGGTGACAATGATGCCATCAATGCACACATATAACATGGGACTTATAGGGTCTAGATACTTTGGGTAAATCACTCTCCTCAACATTAAGTCAAACAATTGTCCAGTGACATTAATGGTAAGGGTATCTTTATTTCTCCTCCCAGGATGTTTGAAACATTTATCCTTGATTAGCTTATTGTAGATGGGGACATCCTTGATGGCTTGGAGGAGTGGGATTTTAACACACAAGTTTTCCAATTCTCCTAGAAATTCAGTCTCCTATGGGGTGTGCTAACTAGGATGGATCAATATTTTAGGAAAAGGAGGTGGATTGGATTTAGGAGCACTCTCTTCCTTTTCCTCTTTAATCTCCTCAGGTATAGATGGAGGTTGGTTATCTCGAATCACTCTTCTAGACCCGAGGTTGATTTCTTGAATTTCCACAACATAGGTAGGGTATGATGTCTCTCCACTATATACCTGTTGTGCATGTTTGTTGTCCGGGTTTCGATTTGGTTGAGAAGGCATATGAGGTTGCTTAGGTAGAGTAGGATGAAGGACTTTTGGTTTAGATTGAGGTATAGGTAGTAAGGTTGGAGGTTGGTTGAATGGAGGCCTCCAACCTTGTGATGGTGTATCCCACTGAGAATGTGGGGGAGAATATGGTTGAAATGACTAATTGGTAGGTTGGGAAGGGTATTGAGGTCTGTAAGACCAAGGATAAGTTGTGGACCATGAAGGATGAGAAGAAGAACACCAAGGGGGAAGGGATGTGTTCTGATTAGGATTGTAGTATGAGTAGGATGCCCCTTGCATGCCATGTTGGTATGGTCATGGTGCTTGAGGTCTTATTTGATTGACATAAAAGATTTTTTCAACCCCACCCTTCAGTCCCTTGGTATACAACCTTCAATCCAAGAAGAGAAGGAAACTTATCTGTGGAATGGAGTTCCTTACAGACCGAGCACACATCTATAACATTCAATAGACATTTATTTCCAGGGTGCATTCTAGTGCATATAGGGCAAAATATAGCTAAGTCTCTCTCCACTTCCTCCTACTACATCTTGATTTGCATGGTGTCCATTTGCAAAGAAAGGGTGTGCAACATTTCACTTTTAAATTCTTCCAACATGTTTCCAATTTCACTCTTTATATGTGTTGGAGGAAGAGGAACTGGCGAAATCTTGACTAGCCCTATCCTTATTTCTGGCCTCCCTAGAATGGTTTTTTAAAATTGTCTTGATATCATCATAAGGTAGTTGCTAAATGTCCCCTCCAAATAGCATGTTTAGGTTTTCAGAATGTCCTCCCTGATTTCTCTAAGAAGGACTAACTTGAGTGATTCAAGATCAAGGGTTCATTTGGCCCTTTTGTAACTGAGTTGGAACCTTTCCTCATAATATTCCAAGGATTCATCATGTCCCAAGGTCATTCTAAAGAATTCTTCTTTGGTGTCTGTTGTGCTCTACAAACAACCCCCCATTTCATGTTATTTTTATTCATAAAACATTAAAATGTGAAATGGGTCCCTTTAAAATAAAATTGATATCAAAACTTTTACTTAACGAAAGATCCGATAATAAAATGAGCGCTTTATAAAATCCCTTTTTAAAGCAATATCCATTTTAAATAAATAAATAAAGCAAATTTCGGTCATTGCGATAAAGCGATCGTAAGATCGCATATCGCAATGACATGAGGGACACAACAAAATGGCACAAGGCTTTCCGCCGATGCGATATAGTATTCGGCGATCGGCAATCGGCAATATCCAATGCACTACCGAAAGCGCCCCATATCAATACCCCCGATGCGATATCGCAATCGGCGATCGGCGATTGGCGGGTCCCCTTGTTTGAGCCTTAATACACATAGGCCTTTCGCCGATGCGATATCGCAATCGGAAATCAGCGATACTCGATGTAATTGTTAAAGCGGACTTGTAATAATCCCCGATGCGATGCGATAAGGCACGATTTTCCATAGAAAGCCGTTAAAGTGATTGGAAAGCTCAATTTACTCACATTTAAGGCATAATCACTCCCGCTCGGCCGCCAATACGTCCATTGCATGCTTAAAAAGATCTCTCGACCAAATAATGATATAATGGGCATTTATAAGGTGGCAGGTCCTATACGGCCATTTAATGGATTCAAGTCGTAAAATATTTCTATGGATTATCTTCGCGCCCGTTTTAAAAAAAGCTGAATATATCGCTGCGCATCTATTCATTTGCTATCAATTGCTAGTTTTATTGCTCTCTCTGTGTTACACCAAATTGCCTCTCTGTGCAGAATTCAGTCATAAACAGGAGTTCGGGCATGATGGGTAAGAAGTCTAAGAAAATCACAGGTGCTTCCAATCCACCAATCGCAGGACAAGCCGCAACAAACAGCAAGAAAAGCCTAATATCCGACACAACATGCACAGGCCTCGCCAGAGTGACTTGGCAAGGAACTTATGACTTAATTGAGGCCGAGAAACCAAAGCAGAGGGTAGAAGAAGCTACCGCAGATTCATTAAAGAAGTCGGACTGCACTCTCAAGGATTTGTCTGATTCGTTCCTTCACAGGATAGCAGCCAGGGAGCAAATTCTCCCATATACAGACGTGGTGCGATGGGCGATTCAAGAAATCCCCATCATGGACAGAACATTTAGCACAAGAGATGGGAGGATTTTTGGATCGTTCAAACCAGAAGACCTGAGGCAAATGTATCATTTTCCCAAGCCGGAGAAGATATACAATAGCGCCTTCTTGGAGAAGTTTGCAAGCGAGAATGAGATTGAGTCCGAACCTATCAAGGATTGGAGGCAAAATCCGAACAAACACAAGCACGAATC
>APFE030651111.1:28529-72881 GCA_000404065.3 Pinus taeda
ACAAATCTTATTCATTCCACTATTGGGTGTTTATATGATGTGCCTTTACTTTTAAATCATGTATGTGACAATGATATGAATGTATAAAGTGTGGTAATTTCGCTTCAATTGCTCTGCTTAACTATTTAAGCACAACAATCTTAAATGATTCAATATCTATGTTTTAAAGATACAGTCATCTATATGTTTGTCTTTTAGACATAGAGCATCAAAAGCTACGCTTTAGAGCTCAATAGATTCCCGGGATAGTTTCATTTACTTATATTTCGGTCAATAGTTTCAGCCTTTCGCCTATCACTAGTGTTATCTATAAAGCATTCACTCATCCCATTTATCTATTTCTGGGAAACTGGTCCCATTACCCCCAGTCGGAGCCACCATCCCAAACGGAAAAGGAGCTGAACTAAGGTCCGGACCAGGTGGTTTCCCCAATGTTGTTGCATCGATTTTCGAGGCATCAACAGTGTCTTTGGACCTAGAATAACCCCTGTACTTTTTGTTAAAGGCTTGCTACATTTGAGCCCAAGTAGTGATTTTGTCCCCAGGTAAACCCATGAACCAACGCAAGGTTGCATCCTTAAGGGTGGATGGGAACAAATTCAACTCTTGGTCATCAAAGGTATAATCATAAGTTTTGTAGATGATAGCAAACTCAAACAAAAAGGTATCAGGGTCCTTTGAGTTTAAGCCATGTAAGTGAGGAAGGGAAGAGGGGCTTATGTTTTTCATCCTCGCATCTCCATTAGTCTCTCTAATGGGAAAAGCACCCTCATTTTTGTTTTCAGTCCCATATCTATTTTTAGCCAAATGGTGCAATTGTGTGGAATGGTTTCTTCT
Source organism: Pinus taeda (assembly GCA_000404065.3). Classification (NCBI taxonomy): domain Eukaryota; kingdom Viridiplantae; phylum Streptophyta; class Pinopsida; order Pinales; family Pinaceae; genus Pinus; species Pinus taeda. The sequence goes on from APFE030651111.1 coordinate 29,367, forward strand.
TCTTCTTACCCAATAGGCTCTTCAAAGATCCTTGGTTGTTCACCTAATGGGTCCTCTAGTTCCCCTATAGTCAGAGAGGGAAGTTGATAGTGGCCGAAGAAGAGGGAATGTTGACTGTTTGATGGTGTGGGGGTATTTGGCAATAATTTCCCTAAATTTTCTCTACTACTACAAGACATGAAATGATTTTTTATTTTTATGTGTTTTTTCAGAATTAATTGCAAAATAGAAAGTAAATCATAATAACATCTATTTAGTGAATGAAAATTAGAAAGAAAAGAAGAAATTACATTTACCCAGGCACCTCCCTAGCAATGGAACCAAAAACTGATGAGCCTCGATATTGCAGCAAGGATGCTGCAACTTCTAAGGCTACCAACTCTACTTTATCAACTCGGGGTTTCGTACAAACTTTGATGTGACAGTGCTATATACACAACAGATGCATCATTCTACTCATGTCACTTCTCAACCGGGGCGCTTGACCATTAGGGTGTAGACCAGTCCCCTATTGACTAAAAGGAGTCTGACTAATGGTAGTGAATGTAAAGCTAGTTATAATGCAGGAAAGTAAATGCTTTTCTATTCAAGAAATGAAAGTTGCCAAATGGTAAATGTTATTTAATGCCATAATACATCTAGCTATGGAATGACACAAATCACTTTGTAGAAAGGAAATTATGTTAAGCTTGCAATTGATCATCTAACATTTAGGATTGCTTAGAAATGGAAAGTTACTTTATCATCATAGAATTAAAACATGTATACATTAACTATCTCATTTACATCTGCAAATAAGAAGTGTCCTTAAGTTCTAACTTCATAAATATAAATGCCAAAGTTATTTGTCCTTGTGGGAGGGGAAGGAATGGGAAGGTTGTTCTAGGTGGAACTCATAGGCATGGAATCCAAGATGAGGGGTTTACCTACTCCTATACTAGGCTATCCTATCATTTATGGTCGAAACAAGTTGCTACAGGAGATCCTATAGCCGCTACAGGAAACTGCTATAGGATGTCCTAATCTGCTACAAGATGTCCTTAACTACTACAAGAAGTTAGATGAAGGATTTTGGAGGGAAATAATATTGAGATGAGGTGTTGGAGGGGTGTATGACAACTATAAAATGTGTATGGATGGTGCACATTTCCCAAGGCTAAGCCCAACACTCCAACGAGGTTGTATTTTCCTAAGGTGGCTGCTCATGGTGGCTGGAAAAACAAAGGTTCAAACTATGGGTTGGTATGCCTCAGCAGAAGGTGGAGAAGATGTAGGTGAAGCTAGTTATATGATTCCCTTCCTGTATATCAACAATCCCTACAACATAACCTATTTCTCTTGTCATTTATGAATAACTACATGTTCCCATGCAAAATATGAATTTAATTTGAGGAAGCTGATATATCTACTATTAAGGACTGGGTGTATGATATGGATTGTTTTTTAAGTTATGGAAAACTTAATAAAACAAGATAACAACTGTAGGTGCTTCCAAGAAATCATAAACATCGATCTAGCTAAGAATGAAACCTAACCTATTGAATGATCAAAAGACAACTCTATTTTTAGGGTTGTGAGAGTGGGGTCGCCTAGTCATGATCCCATGAGGGAGATGATGTAGGGGCCACTATCACCAGGTTTTCTGGTATAATTTCTCCATGAAAATGTAGCATTAATATACCTCTTCAAACTAATGGAAACAAGGTTGAACAACAATTCAAGTACTTTTTAAGCTAATAAGAAGAAAAAAAAACATAAATAAACTTCAGCAGCTAACTATCATTCTAAGCTAGGAATACAACTACAAAAAGATGAACTTCTGCTACTAGGGTTGGGCCCTAACCCACGATCTTCATCCCTCTGAGTCAACTTAGTGCTGGATCAAAACAAAATTTCCCATTATCATAAAAAGGTCAAGTACATCATAACAATAACAGTGAAAATGTTTAGCTCAAAATGGCCTCTTGGCTACAACAAAAAGTTGAATCCTAATGAGTCCCTTGGATCTCTTATTTATACAAAACGGGAGCTACCAATAGTTCTGTAGAAAAGAGGGATACTTGGCTCCCTAACTCAAGAATAAATTTTCCTTGACTATCACTGGCTTGGCTGCCAATGAACTTGGTTTGCTTGGAATCCAGTGACACTGAGCTGATGAGATATGGTGGAGGAATCTTCAAGTGATTTAAAGAGTTAAGGAAGGAGACCAACTCCTCAAATATCTCTTGCTTGCATACTCTTAATTCTTGCACTTAAGTCAATCCAAAACTTCTCTGATTCTTGCATTTAACACACATTAGGCCACATGACATAGTAAGTCACCTTTACTCTTCTCACGAAGCAAAATATAACAAAATATGTAAATAAATGTGATAAAATCCAATTTAATAAGATGGAGAGTGGAATTGTGACCCATATATTTTACCTATTGATGAACCTCATTAGGTACGAATTGCTTCCTTGAGTCTGACTTGATATTTTATGTAGGCCCACTCACTTGAGACCCTATGACAAGGTCTTGTAGGGTCTTTGACTCTAATGTGACTCAAACAAATTTTTCTTTACAATATGTAACATGCCTAAAATGGTCTTGCATACATGACAATGACTGTTATGACCTGTTGACTCAAAAACAAGTCCTAAAGACACTCAATGGGTACTTGACCTATAAAATAAATTTCCCTTTAGCATGAAACCCATGCCTCAAGAATAATATAAATTTATTTTTCGCTTTACAATATATACATAAAATCATGATTACATATGTCATTAGGAAGACTGAACCTAGTTACATATTTCAACACTCCATGTTAAGTAGGTATGTATTCATAATCCATACAAGGTACTTGGACATTCTCAAACTGAAGAATTATCATAAGAAGAGTTGGATTGCTAAGCCATCTCATAAGCTACTTCCTTAGCTTACGCCGGAGCATCTCATCATAAAAACCAACATTGTCACATAGCAAGGCTTTGACTAACAACTCTATCTCTCCATAATATCATAGCACAATGTTGGAAAGACCAATGACTAACAAACATCATCATCATTGTCTCTCAAGGCACATACATGTTGGGACAAGGTCCCCTAAGGTCAATTTTGCAAATAATTTTGTATTTTTGTAAAGTCTCCACATTTTGAGGAGCGGAGCGCGAAGGTCATTAGAAGTCAAAGGGGATTTAGGAAGGTTAAAGCCCCGTAGTTTGTTAAAAGTTAAGTAGTTTTTTGACCTGTCCATTGTTCGCAGACCATGGTATTGTAAAAGAAGATGATACAAAAGGAGTCATAGAGATTCATAGGAGATAGTTGTTGAATGAATATCTATGTATGGGAAATTGATCTAAGTCAGAAGAGTCTGTTTTCTATACTTAGGCAAAGAGGAAGGCTCCTGCAATTGTGTGCGTGGAGACCTTAGTAAGTCCATAGTTCGGTACGTGGGCCCTTGCAGCTGTGAGTGTAGGGAAGAAAGAGTCTGTAATAGAATATTTGAACATAATAAAGACATTTTTGGAGTAATATTTGTGTATCTGTGAGTTTACGTTTACTTCTACAATTTACTGTGAATTCACTCTGTTTATTGAAATTATCATAAGAAACACTTAATAGATGTGCAAAAGTGGTAGATCTGTTAGTTTACTTGATGTTATGAATGCTTAAAGCAGTCGACGTAGAGTTAGAATATGTTATCTATAAGTTATTGTAATTCCCATGTTTTAAGGATTAGGGTTCCCAAAGGTCTAAATAAATCCCTAGAAGTAATAGAAACCCATCACACATACCTCTATATGTAGAAACCTTGTTCTGTCATACCCCAATACTACTTTAGGGGAGACTACAACCTGCGCTACGCAGGTTGTTTCTGAAAGGGCCGGCAGTGTAGGGTTTTTTGGTTGGCGCAGGTAACTCTGAACCTGGGCCTAGACACCCTCAAGCCAACAAATGGTTCTATTGTTGGGACTGGAATCTACCTGAGGAATGTGTGATGCTGAATAAATGGTTCCCAACTAAGAAGGAGATCAAGAAGTGGATAGATCAGAAGTTGCACGAATTTGCAACCCAAGAAAACATGGATCTGTGCCTATCGATGGAAGAGTGGTTAAATAGATACCTATATACAGATGAATATGAAATTTTCTTTTGCTCTTTTCTGTGCGAATTACACAAGTGGTTGTCTAAATTGGTGGAAAGTCAAGCTACGTGGAAGTTGGATAAGCCTATTGTGTGGACTCCAAAGTTGGTAAGGCACCTAGAAGCTTCAAAGGGTTTTCGGTGACTGGATCAATAACATTTTGGGTGGTTTCATTACTAAGTTCATGATCAATACATCTGCCAATTATAGCGAAGCTGAAATCCAGATTTTCAAATGACCAAGAAGTAAATACCTGAAGTCCCTGAAAACGTGGATTAAAATGCTATTATGTGAGAAAAGGGTTATTCCATTGAATTAATGTTTAGAAGAGACTTGACAGGAACTATACGAAGTGGAAATACGTTCAAAAGAGATCTAGATTCAAGTGCTGAGTACAGCCCTCTGTTGGGAGCATTTGATAGTGACGAAGAAAGTAGTATTCTAAAAACACCCCATGGTGCGTTGCACACGGTAAATCAGGGTATCGTGGGAATACCACATCCTTTCGTTCCACCTCTGCCATCACCTCCACCTCACACACCAACACCTACACCTCCACCTCCACCTCTACCTCCACTATTCAACATGGAGAATGCTATGAAGATGCCCATATTCGAGGGTCTAGGGATAGAAGACCCTGAGCAATTTTGGTTTGTAGCAGATGTTGTGTGGAAGTCATAGCAGATTACAGGTGATGACCTAAATAAAGTGCAATTGGTAACAAAATTACAAGATAAAGCACTAAGTTGGTATATTAAGTATTGTTCGACTCATCAAAATGCGACACCTAAATAAATGAAGGAAGCGCTAAATAATGAATTCAAGAAGCCTAAGTCACAAGCCTAGTCAGTAACAGAGGTCAAAGAGATCTAGCAGAAGGTGAATGAGTAAGCGTGGGACTTTGATCAAAAGTTGAAATGTCTGCTCCAACAGGCTAATATGTAGATCATGGATGACCAACACAAGGACTGGTATATTTCTTCACTACTACCCCACTTGAGATTTCCATTGTCGCAGCAAAATATTGGAACGCAGCCTGAGGCACTAGAGATTGCTATGAAACTGGAAGCCTCACCTATTTAGGATACGAATCTGGGAGTGCAACATATTTAGTCACAGTTGGCTAGCCTGCATATGGAGTTGTAGTGCCTCACAAAGGGAAAAGAAGTTCAGAATGAAGTCCATGCAGAAGTATGGTGTTTGAAATGTAAGGGCCATGGCCATGATAAGGACCATTGCCCAGTGTATCAGAATTAACTTATTGGGGGAGGACCTATCCCCCTGAAGCCAAAAAATACCGTTGGTCCAATTACAGTAGTACCACCTATTGGGTGTGGAGTTTGATTATCTTCTGTATTCAAAGGTATCGCTGCATTGGACCCCAGTTTGTATGGGGTGGCAACGCAACCTGTAAAATATTTGCTGCAAGGGGGATCTTGGGGGGGGGGGGGGGTTGCAACCTTTGGGATCCCCCCCTGGCAAGGGGATCGAGGACACCACCCTCAAAGCTAAGAATAGATGTAAAATTGCGTTGTAAAATGTTGTAATTTCATAGTCAATCTAGGTCGTTCATTAGGCGGCGTTCTGATGGTAGAAATTATGTTTAATTTAGGGCTTTTTTCCCTAGAAGCAACCCCTCACTATATATGAGGGAATTGTATTGCGTCTAGGAATTTTTTGTATTCTGAGTGAGGAAGAGAGAGGAGATAGAGATTGAAGAGGGAATTGCAATGGATATGTTGTAGGTTGTCTCTTTAGTTTGATGGATAATATTAAAAGGACTAGCTGTTTCTCCGTGAACGTAGCGCAAACTGGGTGAAACACATATATCTATGTCTCTCTTGTTTTATGCATTTTCTGTGTTTATATTTCTACAACATTTTATTTGTTCCATTGCTCTATAATATATAATTTTCTAACACCACCATGGTGCACTACTTTCCAGATTATAGAAAAACATATGATGGATAATTGTCAATTATTATAGAAGTTTGTGTAGACTCCCCAACAACTATTCTGTAATTTATGTAAGTCTGTGAGTTAGGAAGAGCACAATTGTCGAAGTTATGAATTGATAATGGAAAAAACACCAACATATAGAGTACAAATGGAGGCCCATCCCCAAGATCAAGGTGCAACTACCACTCACAGAGGATTCCATGGTCGAGGAAGAGGAGGAGGAGGAGGAGACGAAAGAGGTCATGGCTAGATCATTTGTTACAATTGTGGCGAACCAAGTCATTTTATGCAAGATTTTCAAAACCAAAATTACCCCTCATGTCAATACTATCAACAATTCGATCATGTCGTAGAATATTGTCCCATGCTCAATGCGAAGATGCAAGAAAAGAAGACAAATACTCAAGATCCTACTTAGAACATCCAGATGATGAGATCAAAACAACGTGAAGATGGTCCTAGTGTTAATATCCTCACGCAAAGCGGCATAGCTTCCGGGGAGGATAAAGGGAAACAAACATAGGAAAATGTATGGATTCGTAAGGCTACTGACAAGAAAACTAGATTCAATGTGAATAAGGTAAAGGAAACGTTTACGGAGTAGAAAAGGAGCTTCATGGATGCAAGAGATTCTATGTCAAGAACTCAAAATACGTGCATAGAGATACCTGAAGGAGTCAGTACTGTGCCAGAAACAGATCCATCATTGCTGGCATCTTTCTTATAGACCTGCATGAAGCTCCTGCGGGACCAAAAAGTAGTAGAAGGACTACAAGACTTGATAGATAACTACACTAGCAGGGATAAGCCACTACTCGAACATCACACGACACATAAGGTGGACAAAAATAAGAGAAGGACTGGTTGCAAAATGAGATTGAATACCTATATTGGAGAATTTGAGATGAACTAGATAATCCTTGATTTAGGGTCTGCTGCAAATGTCCTACTGAAGCAAACCTGGGAAAGAATGAGAAGACCAATGCTACAGTGGTCCCCAATCCAAATGAGAATGGTGAATGAGAAAAAGATTATTCCTATGGGGTTAATGTGGATATTGATGGGGCGCATGCCATAGCCAATTTTTAAGTGATTGAAATAGTGGATGATATTAACACATACCCAATGTTTCTTGGAATTGATTGGGAATTTGATATGAATGAAGTCATCAAAATTAAGAAGCGCAATATGACATTTGAAAAGAAGGGACTAAGGGCTATTGTTCCATTGGATCCAACTGAGAGTGTGCACTATACTGAACCAATCCTCGATTATTATGAGGAGGGCGATATTGAGAAAATCTAAAGCTTACTACGCAGGATGAAGATTGAATCAACCCTACAGCGGATGGGTGAATTACGTGGGAGAAGGACAACTCCTGCAATTCATATTCATATGAGGAGCTCGAACACTAGAAAAATAGGTTGCATGAGGTATCGTTGCTATGACGCAACATGCCTACAAAGTCACTCTAATGTATATCCACTAAAGTACGAAACTTATCGTATTATGATGGTTTAGAATATGTCAATTTATCTCTCGATTAATTTGAAAGGGATGTACCAAAGGAACATCAGTTCCAGGAATTACACATCACACTATGAGCTATGCCTACCAGATGGTAGGGTACACATAAGAACAACTTTGCATATTGGAAGGAATATCAATGGATGATGAAGCTATGGTTTGGGTATGCCAATACCTGCATTATAGAGAACTATACAACGAAGGATGCTTTGCAAGCATCTGGCTCGGTGGACAAAAGCATGGGGAGAAGAACCACATCCAGAATAGGTTCATATATTCTGCCACACTTAGGATATGATTTCGATGAATTGGTATCTAGAAACAGAGCTGCGACATAGAACCGTAGAATGGGATGTTCAGAGAGAAATATTTCTTCTAACGTTTAGTTTTGAGGATGGATTTGAGTGTATTGGAAAAGTGTTACAAGAGATCAAAGATGAAATATTCAGAATGACTGAAGAACATTTTGCATGGGTACAACCAGATTGGAGTATGCATCTACGTCGTGCGCGTGAATGCTATAATGTGACCACTGAGGAAGACGAATAATATCCTAGGAACATCAACATTCCTTAGTCAGAAGGACATCATGAAGTCGTAGGGCCTAATGTAGAAGTCCCTGATATCTAAAATCCCTTGAATACTAAGTAGGTAAATATTGGATCAGAAGCGCAACTGAAGTTCCCAAACATAGGCAACTATTGGGATGAAGATACAATGGAAAAAGTTGCAGAGTTATTGTGGGAGTATCAAGACATGTTTCCCACCAAGTTCTCTAATATGAAGGGGATAGTAGGGGATCTGGGTGTCATGAAAACCACTCTAAATCCATATGCGAAGCCATTGAAGTAGGCCCCCTACAGGTTGAATCCTAAGTATAAGGAAAAAGTGTGTGACAAACTGGATAAGATGCTTGCGATCAGGATTATTGAGTCTGTCGAAGAATCAAATTGGGTTAGTCCTATGATGGTTCAGGAAAAGAAGATGAAGGGTGAGATTGAGATATACATAGACTTAAGGAAGTTGAATTATTATTGTGTCCACAGTCCATTTCCTATGCCATTCATAGATGAATTACTAGAAAATATTGGAGGTCAAGAAGCCTATTCGTTTATTGATGGGTTCTCAGGGTATCATCAGATCAAAATCGTGCTAGATGATTGGATTAATACCACCTTCAGGACTGAATGGGGTTATTTTCAATATAAAGTTATGCCTTTCAGACTTAAAAATGCCCCCGCAATCTTCTTGAGGGTGGTAATCGCAGCTTTCAAATAATTTATTCACGAGTTTTTAGAAGTTTACTTCGATGATTGGACAATTTTTGGGTTAGTAAAGAGACATGTTGCCAATATTCACCTCATGTTAGATACTTGTCGAAAGTATTAGATATCCCTTAATCTAAAGAAATGCATATTATGTGTACCGTATTGGATATTGTTGGGCCATGTAGTCTATAAGCAAGGGTTGATGGTAAAACCTACCAAAATTACAGTGATTATTAATTTGGAGCCTCCAAAGAACATCAAACAATTGCGCGCGACGTTGGGCCACATTGGGTATTATAGCAAATTCATCAAAGCGTATGCACAGATCACCCGCCCATGGAAATATTTTTGAAAAAGGATGTGATGTTTTGCTGGGATGATGACTTCTAGAAGAGTTTGGATGTCTTAAAGGAAAAAATGGTCACTATGCCTATTCTAGTGTTCCCCGACTGGAAGAAGGAATTCCACATACATGTAGATGCTTCCTGCATAGCACTAGGAGTCGTACTAACCCAACCAAGTGAAGGTGATATCGACCATCTGATATCAATTTCAAGTAAAATGTTATCGAAGGAAGAAAAGAATTATTAAACCACAGAGCGTGAAGGACTAGCAATGGTGTATGCGCTCCAGAAATTGAGGCACTATTTGTCAGTGCACACTTCAAGATGTACGCAGACCATTCTGCTTTGAAGTACTTGGTCACAAGCTTGTGTTGGGGGGAGGAATATGTAGATGGTTGTTTCTCTTTCAGGAATATGACTTTGAAGTAATTGTGAAGCCAAGGTGACTGAATGTGGGACCATATCACCTATTGTGGATTGAGAATGGTGACAAACCTACAAATATGGAGGAAGGATTGCCTGATGCACAACTCTTTGCTATGTGCGTTGCAGATGACCATTTCACAGACATAATCCAATTCTTGTCTATAGGTATAGCTCCTAAAGGATATATGACACAACAAAAGAAGGAATTGGTGTTCTGGGCTACGGATTTCTTTGTTATCGCTAGACATTTATATCAAATGGGATCTGATGAAATATTGCGTAGGTATGACTCGGAGTATGAATGGAAAATTATCCTCACTGAAGCACATGGAGGGGTTGCCAGAGGACATTATGCGGGAAGAGAAACTGTGCAGAAGATCCTATGAGCAGGACTATGGTGGACAACTTTGCATAAGGAGTCCAAGGCTTATTGCAGGGCATGTGATGTCTGTCAGAGAATAGGGAGACTCTCACAAAGGGATGAATTTCCATTGAACCCACAGATGTCATTAAAAGCATTTGATAAGTGGGTGATAAACTTCATAGGACCAATTCAACCACTAGGAAAGAAGACAGGGGCCAGATACATCATTACAACAACCGAATATTTAACCAAGTGGGATAAGACGTAGCCTGTTAAGGATTGTAGCACAAAAACAACTAAAAAGTTCATTTTTGAATATATCCTATCTCGGTTTGGCTACCCTAAGATCTTGATGAGCGGTAGAGGTTTTCACTTCTTAAATGAAACAATTGTTGCTTTTCTCGAAGAGATCTATATATATCACCAGAAGAGTATGTCGTATCATCCTCAAGCGAATGACACATTGGAAGGTAACAAAATCCTGGAGAATTCCCTAAAAAAAAATTGAAATACAAAGTGAAATTATTGGGATATGCGCATACTAGTTATTTAATGGGTGTATAGAACTACATGCAAGAAGTTGATGGGACAAGCATTGTTCAAACTAATTTATGGACAAGACACTATAATGTTGATGGAGTACATAATGCCTAGTTTGTGCATTGTTGCAGTTACTGACATGGCCAATCGAGATACCATGGAAGAATGCCTCGTGCAACTCATTAAGCTAGAGGAAGATTACTTCTTGGTGGGTTTTCATTAGCAGATGCAGAAGGATTGTGAAAAGGCATGGCATGATCGCCATATCAAACAACGCACCTTTAAGTACAAAGATTTGGTATTGTTGTATGACAGTAAGTTCAAAATTTTTTTAGGGAAGTTTCAAATGCATTGGTTGGGGCCATAAGTTATTAAGGAGATTATGGATGGAGGTGCAATTCAACTCACAAAACTAAACGGGGAACTATTTCCCAGAAAGGTCAATGGGATTCGGTTAAAGTTGTACAAGGGTGATCCCGCCCCTGTGAAAAGACTATATTGATGTAGGATAGTCTTAGTACTCTAGGCAGTTGCAAGGGAGTAAGGGACTATAAACTACACTTCCAAAAGGATAGTTGGGCGAAGCAAATAGGTTGCACAACAAATCAAGAGCAGGCGCAGAGGAGAGTTGTGATGAAGGAGCTATGCTAGAATGGTGGGGCCCACACAGCATGGCCAAAAAGTGACTGTTGGATGCACTGTAGTTGATTGGATGGCGATTTTTTTGTTAAAGGGAGTGGGGGGAGAGCATTTAAGATGCATATCTTTGGAAATATTCCACCAAAAATGCATTAATGATAGGGATTTTGACGGAACATATATATTTGAATTGAAATTGATATATTATGACATGTTGTTCCAGATTTGAACATTTTGCCTCCTAATAATTTTCCTTAAGATGTTGTGCTTTCGTTCGTGTCAAGAGAAGTGTTCTATGTCTGCATAGGATTGGGAAAGAATTAAGGATAAAATTTCACAACCGAGATTCACAAATTTAACTGACTGGCAATAGGAGATATTTATTGAGAGAATGACTAAACTCGACCTGAGACAAGGCAAGCCCAACCTATACATACAGGGGTCACCAAGGCCTAAGTCATATGTGTCCATAGTGGGATATAAGAAGCAAAAGATGCCTTTGCAAGTAGCGGTGAGGAAATTTTCACGCAAAGTTCCAACCAAGATCCGACAAAAGGGAAGCATGGATCAATCTAGGTAGCCAACGAAGCCCTTAGACTTAAATAAGGAAGAAATAGCCGAGAGCGATGAGGAGATTGCTGCAAAGGAGGTTAAACCGATAACTTGGCTACCACCATATATCTCACCAAGAAAATCCATGGCTAAAGTGCCTAAAGACTCGGACTCAGTGAGATTCATGGTCTCCACACCTTTGCTACTGGAGAATGTGTCATTTGAGGGTAATTTGCTAGCCTAGGTACCGTACTTAAAATTGGAGGATTGGGACCTAGGGGACCACGCGAAGTTCCCATAGTTAGAGCTGAGAAAGTATTGGAAGAAGGTATATTATGAAGAATCATACATCACGTAGCCTGAGTCGATGAAATGGGTGCCCAGAGTTGCGTGCACGGGGCTACTGAATATGTTGTGGGTGCCACACTTTAGCCACAACGCTATAAACACACTTTGTGTGCATCAACTTTTGACGTTGTTGCACAATGGGTGCCTCTGGTTGGGTGGGCCCATCTCAATCATTGATACGCTAATCCACATAATAACTTTGTTGTCTTACCAGGGAGTAGACCTTCTGGAGGCATTTGTAGGAAAATCGTAGGAGAAGAAATTGGCAGATGAAATGAAGAGCGACTTCAAACTAACGAAGAAGTCTCGCGGCTAAGCAATCAGTTCCATATCCGATGGTGCAATGTAGTTAGTTGCATAAATCTTAGCTAGCAAATTCATGTGGAAGTTTCACACGGATGAAGTACTAGTGCTAGTAGTTTCTTTGGCTTCGCAGTGCACCAAAGGAGTCTAGTACAACTGGGCTCAATACATATGTCACGAATTTTGGAGGACTACAGAGAAGCCCTGGATGAGGGCAAGGCATTCCCCTACACGTGGCTATTGTTATTAATCGTCTTGGTGGCATGGAGGATGCTCGAATAAAGTCAGTTCCCTAAACATGATCCATATCTACCTAAGGCAGCGAAGTTTGCTTCACTGTGGGATAGCAAAGACCCCAAGTGAATTATGAAGACAAAGATATTTTGTGTCTTATTTGAGTCAAAGCTGAGGATGGTTATTAACTAGCAGCTGAGGTTATCAACAAGTTTGCATATGCAATACAGTAATGTTACATGTTTCAAGGCATATTTCCATAATTTTGACATATGCGTGAAGAAAGACACCATGTGCACATGGCACAAGTTTCCATATTTAGTCGTTGGGCACGATATTCTTGGGGTCGTTAGAAAATGGCCAAGTGACTATCTCACCCACTTTGTTTCTGGCGTAGGAGCTAATATTGTTGTTGAAGGTGAAGCAGCGCAGACCACAACAATGACAACAACAACAAAAAAAGAAAATAAGGAAACAAAAAAGGCTTCCACAAAAGATAAGGCATCCAAAAAAGAAAATGTTGCGCAGCAGAAAGAAGTTGTTGTAAGGGAGAAAGCACCAACCAAAGAAAGGGTCTCTAAAAAAAAGACCGATGTGCCAAAAGAAAATACTACCACTTTGTCGCAGGCCACTATTGACCTCAGTGAGTCAGATACAGAGTGCAAAACTATGGAAGAAGAGACAAAAGGAGAAGAGGAAGGGGGTGCAAGCTTGGAGTCCCCCTTCATCATCAAGAAAAGGTAAAAGAGGACTTCTATAGGGCCATGCAAGAAGTAGAAGTCAGAAAAATTAGCGACTGAGAAGCCTTTGGTCCTCATCAAGGGCGACCTAGATGAAATCGGTGATGTGTTCCGCGATGCCACAAAGAATATTTGGGGCCAAATCAAAGAATAGTACCAACAAACACTGGATAAGGTGTAGCAGGGCCTATGGGAATTTCAGGTCCAAATAGGTATTATTCAAGAGAGCGTGGGTGTTGAGTGATAAAAGGCGTCTTTTTAACTCCTAATTATCTTCACATTAGTTATCAATCTGGGTAAGACTTTCTATTTCAAGAGTGTACACAGTATGTGGTGGATATTTACTCAAGAGTAATACTTCTAAATTGCAATACAGTTCTTTCAAATACAAGAGTAAATGGATGCATCTAGTGAGCTTGAATTACAATTAAAATAAGGCTTAGCTTTACTAATGAAATAAAATCAGACATTCATTCAAGTATCAGTCAAGAATACAGTAGCAATAACTCATTTCTCTTTTAATGGATTGATGTTCCAAATGTAATTTCTAATCTAAACAACAGGAATCTCAATCTAAGAGCGTAGATAACAGTAATCAATGCTCGTTGTAGTACAGAATCTCAAGATAACGTGATGAACTAAATAACTGGATTATAAATAACAATAATAGAATGTTGAACTTAAATGAATCAATTTGAAATACCAATAACGGAATCAATATCACTGCAAAATGTAAAACAGAACAATTTCGTTAAAGCTGAAAATATGAAAAAACAACACTATGTGATTACAGTAAGTGGAAATCAAACCAAACCATCACACGGTAGAAATCATAAAAGAATGATATAGGAATAACAAGTGAATCCACCAAGGCCAGGCCCTTAACTGCCAATGAGCATTGCCAGACTACTTTAGTAGATGAGAAGGAACAACAACTGTTCTATATATTAATCATTTACAAAATAGTTACAACCAGTTTATACTCTTGAATGAACAACGAGAGTCAATGATCAAAGTACAAATACAATATTAATTCTTGAATAATCTCTCCTCTTTTCCTCTTTACAGTCGTTGCCTTTTATAATGGCAAAGCGGTGAGAAGGATAAACAGTAACAGAGATCCCTCAAGATCAAGAGATCATGAGGGATTCGTGCAATCTTCCAACTTCAATTATCTCTTCTTCCTTGCACTGATGTTTTGATTTACTTTGTTCTTATCTATAACTGCGCGCTCCATCCTTGGCTTGCTGCCTGTATGCTATTTCTTGGTTAGGGAACAATAGTTGTTTCATTTCATTTTTTTCCCTTTACTTGGTTAGGGACGGAAGTTGTTCCATTTCCTCTTTTTCCTTTTCTTGGTTAGGGATGACAGTTGTTCCATTTCGTCTTTTTCCTTTTCTTGGTTAGGGACGGTAGTTGTCCCATTTCATCTTTTTCCTGCATGAAGAAGGACAACAAATAGCTAATTTGTGATAATAGATAATTTCCTCGTTTTCACCATAATCCTTTGATATATTATCATTTTAAGATATAAAAGGAATATAACTAAAGAAAAGGATCATGAAATAAGTAAGATATACATACATTTTCCATAGCTCAACACACTCCCCTGCTTACCATTTTTCATGCCCTCATGAAAACCATGTAAGCTGTATGCAAAGCAATCAAGGAATAGGCTGGGGAAGGAATGTCATGAAGTGGTTTGAAACCATGATTTTTAGCCAAAATTTAAAGATGTTCCCTGTCTTTCCTTCAGGTAATTCATATATAGCTTTATACTCGTCGAAAAGATACCAAGCAATAGGGCTTCGAAACCTACAACCTGGCCAATATGGGCCTTCCCTCAAGATGAGGTTACTATAAGTAACAAAGTGATCTGCAACTAATTTAAAGTTTTTATAGTTAAATGGTTCTCTTGTACATTACGATTGGAAACTGTCCATCTAAATTTAGCTTCTTTCAAGGAATTGTCTTTGATAGAGAGAAAATACTCTACCCCCTGTTGGAC
Organism: Pinus taeda; assembly: GCA_000404065.3. Taxonomy (NCBI): domain Eukaryota; kingdom Viridiplantae; phylum Streptophyta; class Pinopsida; order Pinales; family Pinaceae; genus Pinus; species Pinus taeda. The sequence continues at coordinate 44,749 of APFE030651111.1, forward strand.
AATTTCTTTGTGAATGGGCCCCAAAATTTGGATTACTCCTTCCTTTTGCATCAAACTTTTGTGTTTGGCCATCATTTGTAGTTGGTTTTCTGGTTCACCCCTGACCCAAAGGTCCAACACATTTTCCTACCTCTGGAAAGCATTATGGGCTTTGAACCATTTCAATTGGTCAGTAGCAAATGAAATGAAGGCTTGAAATTGTACATCCCCCATAAAAGGGTTGGGATTCTTCTCCAATTCTCCTTCCAACACAAAATTATGTAAGTAGAATTCACAAAGTAATCATTGAACTTTCACTCCATGGTGTTTACAACAGTTTATGAAATCTTCAACAATTTTCAATTCTATGGGTTTCCCTGCCCTGGCAGCCTTAATTTTTAACTGTAAATACCTTTCTAACAAAAATAAAGCATAGTTATTGGCAGGGGATGTACATGCTAAAACATCCGTGTATAGTGAACAAAGAGTATCCACTTGACGCATGACTGTCTCCAGTCTAATCTTTATTTTCTAAGTTCTTTCTTCTACCCTCCAATATTTATTGAAGGCCTCACTTTCCGACACATTAATTTCCCATAATTGCCTTTGTAATTCCCGGTACCTCTATTGGGGAACAATTTCTTCCTCAATCCTTTCTATGGTCAGCCGAGCCTACACCAGATTTTCTTGAAGATTCATTATACAAGGATCGTTGCATATAAAAACATATTTGGCTTGGATAACTATCTGGGTGTTTTTATTATGAGACTGAGTACCGATAGTCTCAATACTCCTATTATGGGATGGAATGCTTAAAGTCTGCATTCTTTTATTATAGATAGTTGGTCTTTCTGTTTAGGTGGCTACACTGTTGGAGGGTATCACCTCCATTTGAACCATTGTATTACAAAAATGTACATTCTCTATTTGGGCCGCTTCTTCTGTAATAGTTGCATGCTATTCCTTATATATTTGAATGAGTATGGGCTCAGTTTGAGTCCTAGTAACCCTTGTATCATGAAATTCGGTTTGGATGGCTGCGTTCACCATTTTTTAGGTTTTTCTTGAAACTTCCCCCTTTTTAATGTCCTTATCCTTTGCCGAAGTCTTTTAATTAATTTTTTCAGCCTCTGATGTTCCTTTCTAAACCTTTCAATTTTTATTTTCTTCTTTCTGGGAGGAACAACTGTTTCACTCATCGTTTTTTTTCTTAGCAAGGTCAGTTGCTCACCTAGGCTTTGTTCTTCAAGTGTTTTGTCTCTACCCTGACTGGTTTCTATTTCCTTTGTTTGGCGCACACCTTTTGTGTTTAAATTGACCCGACTAGGTTCTTCTAGAAGGGTATCCCTATTTTGGTCCTCCTTTTCTTGAGTGACTTCTACCCTTGTTTCTACTTCACCAATTATTTCTTCTGATATCCTCCTGTTGTGGGTAGATTTTTCTTCTGATTGGTCTGCTTCAACATTGAGGTTAAGCGGACTGACGGGTTGTATATATTCACTCATATTGGTCAAAATCTAGGCCAATTCAACATCATGTAGTAAATATTGTGGAGGACTTGTGCAAGGAGTTAAGGGACGTTCTATTTCATCCCTCTCTTCTTCACTAGTATGCTCTGTTTCCTCCTTAAGTTCTGATTCTTGGTTATCTCTTCCTTCTAGCTGTAAGTGTTGCTCATTTTCATGGCTAGATAATTCTAAGGATTGGCTGCTGCTACCCAGGAGCTTTTCAACTATTTCTAGGATTGTCCTTAATCTGGAGGAGTGTCTATGTTTTTGTGGTCTGTTTGCTGTGTTGGTAGTCCTTTTCCTTTTTGGGGCAGGTAAGGCTAACTCCCCCTCTAAAGTAAACATTAATTCTTCCCAAATGGTTTGCTGCTGGGTAAGGTTGTATCTTACTATCAACCTAATTAAGCAATGATGACTCACAATAGTCTCTATATGCTAGGATTTCTTTATGCTCTGAGCAGCATCATGCAACAAGAAATTCAAATATGTAGGTAGGTTTACAAAAAATTCTTGTTTTAGAGCTGCTAATAATTTAAGGTGGCATGGTCTTACCACCTCTTTTCTCCCATCACATGTGATATAGCTCTGAAAGACTCTAGCCAGCTCTATCCATGGTTCTCCCAGAGATGAAGGTTGAACTCCTTTGCCTTTGACAACCAGGTTTTGTCCCTCATCCTGAAAGGTGACAATGGCATCTTGTAGCCTCAATTTTTTATGCATCCATATGGGTCTGACTGTTGGTAATCTAGCCACCTCATCTATTACTACATCTGTTACTTTTATTCTCCTTCCTCTTATGATAGAATCACCATCGTGTAGATTCTGTAAAACTTCGATGGCCACAACTTCATTGGGTTGCTACAGTCATGTAAAATATGCAACCCATCCAGTCCGTACTATAATTTCTTTGGCGGCATCGAAAACGGCTAGTATCAGTGGTTCCCTGCGCACTAATCATCCTCCCATTTTTCTTGAATTATGCACATTGTTAGCTTAGCACAGGTAACACAGCAATACGCAGAGCCAAAAATGGAACAACAAGTTGATAATATCAGATAATACTTTTTCAACATAAATACTATTAAAAACTTGCCATTATGGGATATCATAAAGCCCGGTACAACCAAATAAAGCACTGACACGCATGAAAAAGTGCTTTGGAAGTCACTTGTGCCCCCCTTTAAAATGATAGGTCGCCTTCGACCAATTAAATGAAGGAACAATGTATAGGCGACAACGTACAGTAGTGGTAAGAATTGAAATATATACATATTTATGATAAGATCGCAAAAATATCAGGTTTGCTGAAATCAATGCATAAAATGAAAATTATGAATAAATGTGGAGATGTCGTGGAGTGATTCGAAAAGGGAGAAAGGACATTTGACTTGGATGCGATGTTATGCAGTCATTATTCCACTTAAACCATTATGATTGAATTTTTTAAATGATATCTCATGCATAAAGGTTCAAAAAATGAATTAATAACATAATCTCTCTATAATAAAGATAAAGAAATAAGAAAAGCAAGTTATAATCACTATTGATGTTGAAAATATGACTCCAATACCATCAGCGGAGATTTTGTTGCCCACAGGTCTTTATAACCTCAATAGAGTTTCTGTTTCACCCTTTGGAACCATGATCCTTTCTGTATAATTAGAAAAGTGCCTTGTGATGTCAGAATGGAGGCCATTGTGTTGGCTTGGGGACCATATTGATCACAATGTCATTCACTAGGAAGGAATGAAAGGTGGGCAGGCCGGCTCGTGATGAGACCTCCTGTTCCAAGGAATTTTATTTTTCTGATGTGTCCATTGGATCATATCCCTAGTGTGGTAGCCATAGTGGGAACGCCACTTCACTGCTTCCTTATGATCATGGTAGGCTGGCTCATGATGAGACCCCTTATCCTCCATCTGACAAATCATAAGAAATTGTTAGTATTATATATAAAAATATAATATATAGATATATATATATTCTTTCCTTCTTTTTCTTTTCTTTTAGATAGAACTTCCTATTTATCTAGAGAGGGTGGCTCAACACTCCTTAAGAGTAGGGATGATGGGAGAAGTCCAAAAATACCAATAGAAGAAAATATGCCCTTATTCTTATTCAATAATAATAAGCAGAGAGAATTATGGGAATTAGGGAAGAACCAACATGGTACAAATAATCAATCAATTTGAGTTATAGTGAAGATAAGGACAACAAAGTGATATAGATAGTTGTGTCCTCCCCTTTTCTAATCAATACAAAGCAAACTCATTAAAGATAATAATTTTTCTTTGATTTTCTTGTTCCGGTAACCTTTAAGTTTTGTATCCTTGTGTATATGTTTGTATTCTTGCCTTTAAAGGATCATAAAGATTGAAACCATATTCACAAGATGCTTATTTCCTAGACAAAAATCTCTAAAAAAAAAGAGTGTTGTTCCTTAGGAGGAACAACAAAAAAATACACACAAAAAAGGGTGTGTTCCTTAAGAGGAACAACAATTGTTCCTTAGATGGAATAGCAAAAAGACAAACATGCGAAAATGTTGTTCTTTAAACAAAATGGTTTTTGTTCCTTAAGAGGAACAACAGTTGTTCCTTAAGAGGAACAACAGTTGTTCCTTAAATGGAACATCAAAAGTCAAACAAACGAAACTATTGTTCCTTAAATGGAACGATTGCTATTCCTTAAGAGGAATAGCAGTTGTTCCTTAAATGGAATAGCAAAAAGACAAACACGCGAAACTGTTGTTCCTTAAATGGAACAACAAAAAGACAAACAATCGAAACTGTTGTTCCTTAAATGGAACGGTTGTTGTTCCTTAAGAGGAACAACAGTTGTTCCTTAAATGAAACAAAAAAAAGACAAATAATCGAAACTGTTGTTCCTTAAATGAAACAACACGAAAATCGTATATACAAGGGACTATTGTTCCGTAAATGGAACGACAGTTGTTCCTTAGAGGGAACAACAGTTGTTCCTTAAATGGAAGAGCATGAAAAAAATGAAATAAATAGAAAATCTATTGTTCCTTAAATGGAATGGTTGTTGTTCCTTAGAGGGAACAACAACTGTTCCTTAAATGGAATAGCGCTAAAAAATAAAATAAATAGAAAAATTGTTGTTCCTTAAATGGAATGGGTGTTGTTCCTTAGAGGGAACAACAACGGTTCCTTTAATGGAACAACACAAAAAAAATTTATACACAAAATTGTTGTCCCTTTAGAAGAATGGCAGCTATTCCTTAGGAAGGAACAATTTTTGTTCTTTAAATGGAACAAACAAAAAATAAAAATAAAAATAAAAAATCATTTACAGTTTATACAAGCAAATTCGATTAGAAAGAAAAATTTATATACAAAATTCCAAACGAATGAATTGTTCAGTGGATTGATGTTGAGGATGGGTTATCTTCCTCAAGGAGAATTTGCATGGTGGAATCTTCCCGTAACTGTTGGCAAAAGGATTCCCTGATAAGTGGTTTGTGATAAAGTCGCACTCGACGAACATTCACTTTAAAAGAATAGCCAGATCCATCAATGGTTGCCAATGTAATGGTGCCATTATCATGCACCTTTTGTATCTCATAAGGTCCTAACCATCTGGTCTGGAGTTTTCCGAGGAAATCCTGGAACCTAGAATCGTATAGGAGTGCCCAATCTCTTTCGTGGAAGATCTTCTTTTTAATAAGGGCATCATGCCATTTAGCTCTTTGTTGTTGGAATAATGCAGTATGATGAAGAGCTAATAGTCTGATTTCATATAGTTCATTGATTTGTTGTAATCTATTGATCTAAGCTTCATTTAAATTCAAACGCACCTCCTGAGTTGTTCTTAATGTTTGTATCTCGAATTCGATTGGGAAGATGGTTTCTTTACCAAATACTAATTGATATGGTGAATAGCTTGTGGTATGTATCCATGTTGTGCAGTATGCCCACAAGGCTTTTGGCAATCTGGAAGTCCAATCATGTCTGTGTGATGCAACCGTCTTTGTAAGTATTGCCTCAATTACCTTATTAGTACTTTCTACTTGGCCATTTGCCTTTGGGTGGTATGGAGTTGTAATTTTGTGGAGAATATGGTAATTTATCAATGTTGCAACAATCTTGTTGCTTACAAATTCTGGTCCTCCATTTGTAATTATGTCTCTCAGTAGGCCATATCGCACAAATAGTTGGAAAATAAAATGTATCACTGACTCCTCAATAGCCCTTGGTAATGCCTCTACCTCGACCCATTTAGTGACATATTCTATTGCAACCAGTATGTATGTTTTTTGATTAGATGATGGGTTGATAGGACTAATAAAATCTAGCACCCACCGCTCAAAAGGTTCGATTACTAATTGCAGATTCAAAGGCATCTCATAAGATTGTCCAGGGTGTCCCATCCTCTAGCAGCTATCACAGGCTTGAACAAACTTTTTAACATATTTAAAGATAGTGGGCCAGTAATAACCTATTTGTAAGACTTTGTGACTGATTCTACAATCTGAAAAATGTTCGCCACACGATCCCTCATGGCATGCTTTTAGAATGTCAAACACTTCATCTTGTCAGACGCATCTTCTAATGTGCATATCTGCTCCTGTATGGAATAAATAGCCCCTAATCCAAGAGAATCAGATATTGCGCTGCACTATTTGTTTTCTTTCATTAAGCATCAGGTGCTTGGGTAATTTGCCTACTGCCAAATAATTTGCAACGTCTGCATACCATGGCATTCTGACAGTAACGACAAATAAATGTTCATCAGGGAAATGATCCTCAACTGCTGCTGCATCAGCTAGATTTGGCATTCATTAAAGAAAATTAGCTACAAGGTTTTATTTTCCAGGTCGATCCTTAATTGTGATGTCAAATTCCTGCAAGAGAATCAACCATCTTGTCACTCTTCCATTTGTAATAGGTTTATTTGCTAGATATTTAATAGTAGAGTGATCTGTATATAAAACTACGGGATATCCAGTTATATAATGTCTAAATTTATTCACAGCATATATTATAGCTAAAAATTCCTTTTCAGTCACAGTATAGTTCAATTTAGTAGGAGATAGATTTTGGCTGATATAATATATTTCATATGGAATTTTATCTTCTTCTTGTCCAAGAACTGCTTCGATTACTGTGTCTGAAGCATTAGATGAAATCTGGAATGGAAAATCCCAGTTTGGGCCCCTTAGCACTAGGGCTGTTGATATAAGCCTTTTTAAATCCTCAAAAGTGTTGTCACATTTATCTGTCCAAATGAAATCAATGTTTCCTGTTAGTGCATATAATGGTGCAGCAATCTGAGAAAAAATATTTATAAATCTTCTATAATAACAAAAAATCTGCATACCTCTGTTTGTGTGGTAGGGGAAGGTATTAAAAGAATTATATGAATTTTGGCTAGATCTACCTGTATTCTAGCTCTTGAGATATAATGACCCAAGATGACGCCCTTGGTCATCATCATGTGGCATTTTTCGTTGCTTAAATAGAGTCTGGGAGAAATGCATCTTTTTAAAACTTTCTCTAATGTTTCTAATGTTGACTCGAAGTCGTCTCCATAAGGTGTAAAGTCATCCATGTACACCTCGAGCCCTTCATTTATCAGATCTGAAAAAATGTTAAGTATAGCCCTCTAAAATGTGGTTGGGGCATTGCACAACCCAAAAGATAGGACCCTGTAAGCAAATGTTCCCCAAGGGCAGGTAAAGGTAGTCTTATCCTGATCTTCAGGGGCAATCCGAGTTTGATTGTAACCGTTGAAGCCATCTAGGAAACAAAAGAATTTTTTCCCTGCCAAAGTGTCCAAGCCCTGGTCAATGAACAGAAGGGGAAAATGGTCTTTTTGGGTTTCTTTATTAAGCTCTCTATAGTCAACACATATACACCACTTTACATTCTTTTCAGCACCACTACTAATGGAGAGACCATTTTTTGTCAGATATTGGGTAGATAAAGTTTACATCTAGCAATTTTTGTAGTTCAGCTTTAACAATATCTTTAAGATGAGGATTTAACCCCCGTTTAGGTTGTCGAATAGGCTTGGTATCTTTCTCTATATAAATGTGGTGCATGCATAACTGGGGATCAATCCCTTTCATGTCTAGGTAATCCCATGCAAATGCCTCTTTATATTTTCTCAGGAGTTGAACAAGTTTCTACTCTTGGTCAGCAGTCAGGTTTTTGTTAATATTCAAAGTTTTTCCTAGCACAATTTCTATGGTTTTGCTGTTATAAACAAATGTAGTTGGTATTGATTGGTCGTTAGTATCTTTTATGGTATCTTCTTCTATTTTGCTATCGAATGCTGCTTCGATCATGTGATATTTGAGATGGGATCCGGCTTCTGGTTGGTTAATGTAGGTGTTGATGATGTCATCTCCTGTTTGATCTTTAAATTCGAGAGCATCTTCTATGGTTAGGGGTGATCGAATGTTTTCAGTTAGATATAATACAAGTTGTTTTCTGGTTTTGATTATTGTTAAACTTTGCTAGACAGGAGGATATAATGATAAATTCTTAACATTGGTTCCTCTTGTTATGGTCATGCTGCCTATTCAGCAGCTGATATACGTGTCCGCAATCGCTAGCCAAGGTCTACCTAAAATGAGTGGGTGTCCCTCTAATCGGTTTCTGGGATTGATGATGAGGAAGTATGTTGGGCATTCCCATGAATCTACTAACATCATTACATCTTGTAATATGCCTTCTGGTTTGACTGCTGAGAAGTTAGCCAATTCCAAGAGGGTTGTGGTTGTGTCTAGGGATGTAATGTCGAGCTTTTAGCAAGTTGTTGTGGTAAGAATATTGATTGCTACTCCTAATTCAACTGGTACATTAGTAAAGGAGTAGCCATTTATTTGCACAGTAACTATTGGATTGCCTGGGTCCTCATATTTTACAGGAACTTCTCTTACTGATAGTAAATCGGATAAGGTACTCACTGCATGGGCAGTTGGATTTGTTGTTATTTTCCTCTTTGGCTTTTTCATACATAATTCCTTAACAATTTTTGTGTAAATTGGGATGTCTTGAATAACTTGGGGGAGTGGTATTTTTATACATAAATTTTTCAATTCTCCCAGAAGATCAAAATCAGGATGTTCAATTGGGCGAGGTATGATTAGTCTCTCTGGGAATAGTGGAGAAGAGGTGGTTGCTTGATCATGGATTTTATATCGAATCATGTTCTCTTCTTGTGGTGCTTGTTCTACAAATAATGGATCTTCAATTTGAACATTTTTAGCCCCCTCTAATTATATTATACGCCCATATCTTAATTGAAGGTCATTGCATTCCTTTAACTCGGTTTTGGGTTCTAGTCCTTCAACAATTTCCACAGATTCAACTGGTCTGTCGTTTGGGTTTGAGTTGGGTTGGGTTGGGAGCTATGGTATTAAGTTGGTAGGGGGTTCTATTGCATTGTGTAAGGTGATGGTAGTGTGGGTTGAGGTAGGGGGATTGTTCCTGCTAGCTTATTTCTAGGTTTATGCCAGCCTGACTGCTAGTTCTAATTCTGTGAAGTTGAGGGTGGCCATTGGGATTGATATGCATTATTTTGCCAAAACGGTGGGAAGTAAGAGGAATTTGGCCAATTAGTTTGATTTGTTTGATTTGACCATGGTGGCATAGGGAATGGCTACTGTGAACAACTGGGGAAAGGTGGCTAATTTTTCCACGTTCCATTGTACTGCGGAGCATTATACTGAGGAGGCTGAAAAGAAGAGGATGGATCAACGGGCATACCTGTTTGTCACGATTGCCACTAGCGGCACTGATTTAGTAGGTAGACTAGTTATGTTTCTTCCTCCACCTCTTTGTAGACTGCTTTCAATCCCGGGAGTGATGGGTAGATTTTTGTATCTTTCGTACAGATGGCGCAAATTTGGGCTATATCCAGCGGGCACTCTTTGTGGCTATGCCTCTTTCTGCATCTAGGACAGAATATCACCAAGTTTTGTTCTGCTTCTTCTTTCTTTTGTTTGGTTTGCATAATCTCCAATTGCATTCTAAAAGTCCCTAGAATATTTGTTTTGAAATCCTCTAGCAGATTGCCAATTTCTGCATGAGTTATACCTCCACTAGAGATTTTGTTATCCCTTGTGATGATGTCGCGTTCTGTTGGCTTCAATCTTGTGCTACCTCTTGAACACCTGATACACAAATTAATGTTGTTAGCAAAATTTTCCTGATATATATCACCTTCACCCATAATGTTTAATGTTTCAATCCATTGTTCTTTCATCCCTTTAATTAGTGTAATTTTTAACGCATTATCGGGAAAGGGCAAAGATGCAAAGGGAGATCTCTAGAGAATGTATTGAAAGTATTCTACATATTCCTCTAGTGTTTCGCTAGGTCTTGTTGTCATTTGAAATATCTCATCCTTTAATTCCGTGGATCTTCAATAGTCTTGATATTTCTTTAGGAAACTAGTTTTCATCTGATCCCAGTCGTTTATAGTGCCCCCACCTAATCCCATAAACCATCATAAGGCTTCTCCTTTCAATGTGGAGGGAAATAAATTTAGTTTTTGGGGATTGGTGGTATAGTCATACCCTCGGCACAATACATCAAACTCCAACAGAAATGCATTTGGATCCTCTGATGTCAGCCCATGAAAGGCAGGAATATTCTGGAGAGGAATGGCTTTCATAGGTGCATTGACTGTTGTGTCAACGATGGGACACTGCAGTGTGAAGGTCTAAGGTTTTTGTTGGTTCTGGGCCATTTGATCAAATATGTGCCAATACCCTTCTGGAATTTCTAGAAAATTGTTCCTAGGATGACTAGAAGGGATGGGAATGAGCTTAACAACACTCCCTTGGTCTGGAACAATGAGTGTACCTTGCTAAACTACTACCTGGCGAGATCTTGGCTCCTCTATTTTCCTGGTTTCATCTTGAATGAACTTAACGACACTCCATTTATCGGGGGTGTTGAGTGTTCCTAGTTGAATTATTACCTGAGGGGATCTTGGCTCCTTTATTTCCCCTGTTTCTCTGCCTCCTTCATGGCGATTACTAGAATTCCCTTCTTGTAAATAAATTGGGCGAGAAATTTCATCTTCTTGAAACTCTGCTCAGCCTCTTCTATTTTCCTGTGTACCTCAGCGAAAGCTACTGATGGTGAGCCTGTGGCTCGAAGGGAGCCAATAGGTTGTCTCGAAGCAACTTTCCTAGGACCTACTGATGGTTGAGGTTCGGCTCTTTATGATGTCGTTTATGAAATTTGATCGCCCAAGGGTCAACGGTCCCTTGGATTTGTCAGGTTTGGGTAGGGAAATTGGATTATTTTCAGGTTTTTTCTTCTTAATCATACACATAATTCAAATATTTACCTCTACCCTAAATTTTTAAAAAATTTGTTGGAAAGTGGGCGGGGGAGCAGGCATTTTACATGCTCTGTATGTAGCTTCTTACCTTCCATTTTTAATACCCAATTCTCTCCTAACAGACAAACATCAAATGTATACTACTCTTCAGAAATGGCTACACTCTCCCTGGAAACGATGCCAAAATGTTGAGTGATAAAAGGTGTATTTTTAACTCCTAACTATCTTCACATTAGTTATCAATCCAAGTAAGACTTTCTATTTCAAGAGTGTACACAGTATGTGGTGGCTATTTAATCAAGAGTAATACTTCTAAATTGCAGTACAATTATTTCAAATACAAGAGTAAATGGATGCAGCTAGTGAACTCGAATCACAATTAAAAGAAGGTTAAACTTTACTAAGGAAATCAAATCAGACATTCATTCAAGTATCAATCAAGAATACAGTAGCAATAACTCATTTCTCTTTTAACTGACTGATGTTCCAAATGTAATTTCTAATCTAAACAACAAGAATCTTAATATGAGAGCATAGATAATAGTAATCAATGCTCGTTACAGTAGATAATCTCAAGATAACGTGTTGAACTAAATAACTGGATTATAAATAACAATAATAGAATGTTGAACTTAAATGACTCAATCTGAAATACCAATAACGAAATCAATATCACTGTAGAATGTAAAACATAACAATTTCATTAAAGCTGAAAATATGAAACAACAACACTATGTGATTACAGTAAGTGGAAATTAAACCAAACCATCGCATGGCAGAAATCATAAAAGAATGATACCGGAACAACAAGTGAATCCACCAGGGCCGGGCCCTTAGCCGCCAGTGAACACCACCAGACTACTTCAATATATGAGAAGGAACATCAACTATTCTATATATTAATCATTTGCAAAATAGCTACAGCTAGTTCATGCTCTTGTTTCAACAACGAGAGTCAATGATCAAAGTACAAATACAATAGTAATTCTTGAATAATCTCTCCTGTTTTTCTCTTTACAATCACTAACTTTTATAATGGCAAAGTGTTAAGAAGGATAAATAGTAACAAAAATCCCTCAAGATCAAGAGATCCTGAGGGATTCGTGCAATATTCCAACTTTAGTTAGCTCTCCTTCCTTGCGTTGATGCTGTGATTTACTTTGTTCTTATCCATAAATGAACGGTCCGTCCTTTCCTTGCTGCCTGTATGCTATTTCCTGGTTAGGGAAAAACAGTTGTTTCATTTCATCTTTTTCCTTTCCTTGGTTAGGGAAGGTAGTTGTTCCATTTAGTCTTTTTCCTTTTCTTGGTTAGGGACAGGCAATTGTTACATTTCATTTTTTTCCTTTTCTTGGTTAGGAACGACAGTTGTCCCATTTCATCTTTTTCCTGCATGAAGAAGGACAACAATCAGCTAATTTGTGATATTAGATAATTTCCTCATTTTCACCATAATCCTTTTATATATTATCATTTTAGGATATAAAAGGAATATAACTAAAGAAAAGGATGACGAAATAAGTAAGATATACATACCTTTTCCATAGCTCAACAGTGGGACAGGTGAGCTTGAAGCAAGAAAACATGAAACAAGCGAGCAGGTTGGCCTTAACAGCAGAACTCATCGTAGACCTCTGCATAGTGCAGCTACCAAAAGGGTCATTGCACATCGAAGCATCAGAAGACAAGGCACGCACCCTACACATGAAGGATCTGAATCTGAACCTAATGACACTTCCAATCCAGACACTGCACGAGCTGCATCAAGGGGTATCTAATGAGCTCATAGTTCAAGAACAACATGCATTGTTCATCATCAACAAAGTCAAAACCAATAATCAACAGATGTTCGAGGAAAAGGCACAGGCCCTCAAGGAAAGGGAGGAAGTAAGAGAAGTCAATAACTGGAAGAAGAAATTGTGCAAGCCTACAATGAGCTTCCCAAGCTCCAAAGTCCTGCAGAAATATCCCTTGCGGAGAAGATTCAGAAGCTAGTTGTCACAGTCAAGGAGTCAAAGGAGGAAATTGGAAAAGTTATATTTCAGCTGCAGCTGGAAATTTCTGAGCTCCAACTCAAGTTGCAACCAACCACTCCTCTAGAAATGAGAGAGTAGTGCCAGGCTATTATTAAAGGAAAAATGGCTAGCTTAAAAGCTGCAGTAAAAGGTTATAGTCAGTTGTTCGAACAAGCCATGGAATTGTGGACCTTGTCATAGGAGGTTCCAACTATGCAGAATATTGAAGCTGATATCTGGGAAAAGTAGAGGCATTTCGATGAGATAAGTTCTACAACGTGAACCTTAGCTCCGGTGCAAAGGTTCACAAGATTATAGGAGAGAAAGATCATCCAAAGTGAGATTGATGAGCTATGTCGCAAGGAATCCATTATATCTTCAAGGACGTAGCCCTGGGAAGATGATGCAAGTCAGTTGATGATGTCAGTAGAGAGAAAGTTGAAGGTGATGCAACAGACATAGAGAACTGTGGGCCTTGCAGTCGAAGGCCCAACCATAGAGAAATTGGTTGAAGAAGTCCGTTAGGCTGTTGCTCAGGGAAAACAGACCTAAAAGTATTGAAGATAGAGTTTGGTGAGTTGTAGGTGAAGATCGAGGCGCCACCAGTAGAGTGACTCGAGGACGAGTCACGAATTTGTGTTGTGGACATGTTGAGACAAGGTCCCTTTGGGTCAATTTTGAAAATAGTTTTGTATTTTTGTAAACTCTCTGCATTTTGAGGAGTGGAGTGCAAAGGTCGTTAGGATTCAAAGGGGCTCTAGGAAGCTCAAATTCCCTTATTTTGTTAAAATTTAAGTAGTTTTCTGACCCGCTCACGATTCCAAGACCATGGTATTGTAAAAGAAGATGATATAAAAGGAGTCATAGAGAGTCATAGGAGATATATACTGATCAAATATCTATGTATGAGCAAGTGATATAATTCAGAAGAGTCAGTTTTATGTACTTAGGAGAATGGGAAGGCTCTTGCAACTGTGTGGGCGGAGACCTTAGTAAGTCTGCAACTGAGTGCGCAGGCCCTACAGTTGTGAGCGCAGGGAAGAAAGAGTCTGTAATAGAAGACCTTAACATAATAAAGACTATTTTGGAGCAATATCTATGTATCTATGAGTTTATGTTTACTTCGGCATTTACTGTGAATTTTCTCTATTTATTTCAATTATCTTTCAATTTTCTCTATTTATTTCAAGATCGTAAGAATATATATTGACGCATCCTCCCCTGATGATGGACTCACTTGGTAGTCCTAAACTTTGGGTTCACAAAACTCTACAACAGGTCGTTCCTCCTCTACCTAAAACACTTAATAGATGCATGAAAGTGGTATATCTGTTAGTTTACTTGATGTTATGAATGTTTAAAGGCACAGATTTAGAATCTGTTATTTGTAAGTTATTGTAATTCTTGAGTTTTAAGGATTAGGGTTTGTGAAGGTATGAATAAAGAACTAGAAGTAATAGAAACCCATAACACATACCTTTGGATGCAAAAACCTAGTTCTGTCATCCCCCAGTATTGCCTCGAGTGAGGCTGCAGCCTGTGCTATGTGGGTTGTTTCCAAAAGGGCCAGTAGTGTAGGGTTTTATTGGTTGGCACAACTAACTCTGAACCTGGGTCTAAACCCCCTCAAGCCAACAATACCCCACCCGAGTGTTCATAAGGTATGTCCTTTTAGGACAATTTCTATCTTGGAATAACACATCCTCAAGGAATTTCCTCTTCAACAACTCTTACATCTTGGATTCCCTACCACATCCTCAAAGAGTATCAGAATCAATCTCATATGCTTACCCAATCCTCCATTATTTATTCACAATATGAAGACAAGAATTGATCCAGGTGGATGTTGGTGGCCACCCAACTATCCCACTTGGACCCCCACTACTGGATCTTTCAGTTTTTCAGCTTCCTTAATTGTAGCACAATTTACTATTTTTGGCATTTTTTTGGGTCCTGAACTTCCGGAGCCATTTATAGGCCCTAAACGATGTTTTTTGGAAAAAAAAGGACCAATATGTTATATAGCCACATGTTGGTTACTCAAAATTTGTTTTCCTCAAATAGATATTTCTAACGAGATATTGTGCGTGTCAAACAGATATGGTATGCCAAAGTTACGACCCCGAGAAGTTGATGTACGAATTTACCCAAACAGGGCCCATAGTTTGGCACTTCATCTCCTAGGGTTAGGTTTTTGGATGTTTAGGGTTTTTCCATTGTTTCTCCACAATAAATAGGCCTTTTAGCCTCATTTTAATACAGTTGAGAGGCATGTAGCCGCCACATCTCTTCTCAGAGATAAGCTACCATCGCCCGAGCTAGTCTTATTTTCATTTTGTTTCTAATCATATTTCAGTATTTTACATTGATGAAATGAAGTATTATTTCTCTTGCATCTCTATATTTATGTTTATTTATGTACTTTATTGCATTCCTACATAAATCCGGATCAAGAATGATGTCTCTATCTCTTCTCATGGCCTTTATTGAGACTTAAGATTTATATTCATGTTCTTGTGCATCACACATGAAGTAGATAACCCTATATGTCACTCCCTCTTAACTAGGGAGGACCAACTCATTCCTACAAAAGGAATATACCCAAGAACCCTCTTAACTAGGGAATTTTTCAAAAACAACTCTTTAAGGGATATCATGGTACTATCATCTTCTAGTGGAGCTCCTCCTTTTCATGCCATGAACTTCATCTTCTTCAATATGGAGCCTTCGTCTTCTAGTTCTTCTTCATAGCGAACTGGCCATCCATCACTTTCCTTAAATGAACCATAGGATTGAAACAATACTCACATCATCCTTCTTTTCATTAGAAAGTGATCTTCCAGTAAGCATCTTGCTTTTTCTTCACATAGCAACCTCTTCCATGTCATTTTCTTTCAAGATATTCCATCCATTTCCATGAGTACTATTTATAGGTGGCATCTACAACTCTCTTTCGGTAGCCTTGTTTTAACCTAACTAGATGTTATTCAAAATCCAAAATGAACATCAAATCAAAATTAGCTTTTATGATGGCCTTTCATCATGACATCTTCTTTGTTGAAACATCAACATACTTCACATTCAGAAACACATCTCCAAGACTCTAAATGTCAAGGGTCTCCTTCCTTTATAGACTTTGTCAAGGTATTCATGCCTTCTCCATGGAGATGTCATACCATATCTTTCTACTCATCGTATTTTGATTCCTTATCTTATGTGACCATAATTGCAACTTTTCCATGAATTCTTCTTCTTTCTCTCATATATTACATTGCATGAACTTCTATACATAGTTCCTTCATCTTGTCAACCACCTCATATTCCATATGAGGACATATTTTGTTGACTTCATCTTATCAATATGTCAAAAAGGTCATATGCCTTCATGCATCTTTCTGAAGGAATAGGTTCTTCCTTTTTTTATCATGCTCATGATATAGATCATTCAACCATGTTATCTGCAGGTATATGATGACATGACTTAATCTATTAAATACATGCATACATACGTCTCTTCGTCTTTTGGTCATCCAAACTTCCTTCAACAAATTCCTTTCCTTGCTTGAAATTACTTCAACCATTTTGAATTATTATGTCATTATACCACTATCCTTTTTAAACAAAGGATCCTACACAAGGTGGAATGTAGACCATCAATGAGAAATTTTCTTCTTCCAAGTAGAGGTGAACCTTATAATGAAGATTCTAGTGGAGGATCTTGATTATCATTTTCCTACAAATGCTCCTTCCTATAGATGATGTATTATTTCTTTCTTTCTTTGCTAGATGACTTTCCTCCAATGATATTACTACTTCGGTATGAGCTACTATCATCATAATTTCTACAACCATGTAGCGTTTTTCTTCAACTATCCTTTCAAGCTTCTATAATGATGTCATGAGCTATTTTTCACTTAAACCATAGGCTTCTAATATGATGCCATCTTCTACTAAGATGCATATTGTCATAATTCTTCCTATATTGACTCCCATGTTAAAGGTATTTTCACCTCCTACTTAACATTTTTATGTATTTGAGAAACCTTAATAATGAAGAGCTATCCCTTTGGATTTCTTCTCATCAGGTTCTTCCACTTACTTGGTGATATGGGCTTCATTCCTTTCTTTCCTTTTCTTGTTGTCCTTCTTGAATTTAGGAAAATATCTCTTTTAATTCCCACATTCCTGATAGCCATAACATTGGATCTTTGTCATATTGATCTTCTTCTTTTTTTGAGGACCAAACTTCCTAAACTTTCCTTTCCTCCTAGCCATGGCAGCAAATGCTTGAACTTGTTCGCTTGCTCCAACATCACTTTTTTCTTTTAACTTGATTTCTTCAATATTACAGAATGACTATAGTATCTTCCTTCTTTCCATAGATTCCATATACGATGTTACACCATTCCTCTGGTGGTGTTTTGATCACAACTGTGGTCATTTCTTTATCAAACATTATTTCCACCAACTCTTGCAGTTGGTCTCTTATTTGTGACACCCTCATAAAATATGAGGCTATTCCTTCTTCATTTTATATCTTCATCTTGTAAAGCTCTATTCTCAATTATATGATTTCTCTAGTAGCGCTTACGAAGAAAAATTCTACTAGCTTCTCATATATTTCTTTTCATGTCTCCAACTTTAATACATCAGGAATAAGGGGATCCTTGATGGGTTCTATAAGGATCCTTTGAGCCTTTGTTTCCCCTTTCATATACTTCAACAGTGCTTGAACTTCTTCTTGTGATTGTTTGGAGACCTTACCATTGACATTACCAATAACTTAATTTAATATGAGGATCAAATCTATCCTCTTTCTCCATGTAAGGAAGTTTTATAACCCAACCAATTTGTTTCTATCCTTGCAAAATGAATTCATTTTGATAAATTCATGCATACATATAGAAATACTTACTTTTCAAGTGAAAATACTCCTATATGATGAAATCTTCAATTTGATGCCTTCTTGAATATGTTGATAATAGAAGATGTCTCCTTCACGAAGATATATTCTTTCAAGTATGATTTGATAGTGATCCTTGACTCAAGAAGAAGGATATCACCTTGATTCCTTGATGATGATGGTAATGCTTCTTCTTCTTCCCTTGGATGTAGAGACTTCACCATGCTTCAATGTGTAATCCTTATTTTAGTGGAGGAAGGTTCCTTGAGATCTTCTTTTCATTGTGATGATTATTGAAAAATGTGTGAGCTTCTCAAGAATGCTTCAAGTATAGAACCCTTCTTCGTATGAGCTAGGGTTTTGAGGTCTTCTTCTCTTTTAGGTGTGATGATCATTGATACATGATGAATGGTCCTCCTTGAAGTTCCTTAGATTCCTTAGCTCTTATGTATGTTGCCTTGATGGTTCAATGTCCTTGATGTTTCCCAAATGATCTTCTTGTTCTTTGAACCTTAAGTATCATTATTTATGTCGCCTTTCCTTGATGTAGTCACCTTAGCTTCGATACCATGTTGATAAATCTAGGGAATCTAGATTAGGTAGTTTCTCATACTTTGATAACTTCTTGAGATGTTTTTTTACTTAGCTTAATTATCTTCTTCTTTCTATTGATTATATTTAGTTTTTTTTTATCATAAAACAACTACTAAATCATAAAGAACAATGAGGCAAGAGTACACACCATGTAGGCAATTAGCCAGGGCCAAAACCTCTCCTCTTGAGACGAAAACCCCCCAGAATTCTTCTCTTCTGATAGAATCATCAAATGAAAAAATCCAAGACCTAATACCCTTAACAAATACCCCTCTAAGACCAAGTAAATATTTCTCCTTGATGAGATTTATTTCCATCAATTTCAACCCCAATAGTTTCTTTTTGCAACTTTGACCCAACAATTTCTTTTGCAACTTTGACTCAATAGTTTCTTCTACAATTTTGACCCAAAATTTTCTTCTACAACTTCGACCCAACAATTTCTTCTGGAACTTTGACTCATTAGATTCTTCCGCAACTTCTTCTTACCCAACATATCTCTAGTACTTTGACTTGCCCAACAACTGTCCAGCAATTGGAATTTTCCAACAACTTTCTAGACCTTCAACTTGTCCAACTCAATTTTCCCAACGACTTTCCACCACTTTGACTTGTCCAACAAATCGACTTGCCCAAAAAATTTTGAAACCCTAACAAAAGAGAGAGAATCGACTTGCCCAAAAACTTTTGAAACCCTAACAAAAGAAAGAGAGAGAGAGAGAGAGAGAGAGAGAGAGAGAGAGAGAGAGATCCAAAAACTTTGATCTTGCTTTTCTTCTTCTTATCCTTGATTTTCGTCCTTTCCCAACTTCTTTCTTAACGAGATCAAACTTTCTTGTTGTGTTTCTAAATGAGGTCACTTTCCTTCTTATATATAGGATTTCCAGGGGTACGAATTGATTCCTTGAGGCTGACTTGATATTTTATGTAGGTTGACTTGCTTAAGGCACCATGATAAGGTCTTGGAGGCTCTTTGACTCTAATTTAACTCATAAATTTTTCTTTATAATATGTAACATGCCCAAAAGGGTCTTCCTTACATGAAAATGAGTCTTATGACTTGTTGACTCAAATACAAGCCCTAGAAGCACACAATGGGTGCTTGAACTATAAAATAAATTTCCCTTGAGCATGAAACCCATGCCTAAAGAATAATAATAAATTTATTTTTCTATCTACAATAAATACATAAAATCATGATTACATATGTCATTATGAAGACCGAACCTAGTTCAATATTTAAACACTTCCAACATCCATTAACACTCAGTTGATTCCATCACCATTTTTATTCTTACAACATTTGTTGAAAAAATGTAGCTAAAAAGGCTCAATTTGACTTTAGCCTTAGTCAAATTGAGTAAATCGAATTTCCACATTAGTGGGAAAACTTGGAGAGAGTAAAATAGTGTGACATGGATCTTGTAACTCATTTAACTTAGTAAATTCAAGTTAGAGGGCTTGGAGTTTAGTTATGCATGTGTGATTGCTAATTATTAATAATCCAGTTCAGTTACTTTCAGTTGTATTTAGTTAACTTACCTCTAAATATTCTTAGCGTTAGTTGAAGGTCAGTTGTGCACTGAGACAATAGTCTAACTCAAATATTTGTTAGCTAACTGATCAATCAGTCTGAAATAGCTAGTGCATGAATAAAATTTGAGTTCCTTAGTAGAAGTGGAGATGACAAGGTAGTGTAACAAGTAGTTGTAAACTAGTTTGAGTGTACAAGTGTTGCATGCAGTCAGATGATAAATCCTTGGGAATTGTGGAATCAATTGGAGGAAAATTCATAAAGATTAGGGGCTAATTTCCTCAATATTTGCATAAGGAAATAGGAGGCAAGGTCAGTTAATATTTGGATAAGCGTTGGCTAGAGTTGTTCATTGAGCATAGAGAACAATTATTCTTTCGCAGGTTGAGCTTATAGATGGAACTGGCAATTGTAGTAGATTTTCTATTCATATAATTATTACAAAGAGGCTTGAGAGGTTTTTCTTAGTTTGGCTCCCATAGAAATCACAGTGCATTTGTGGTTTTTATTATTGCATGTCTATGCATGTTGTTCTAAATTTTGAATTTCATTCTGAGGATCAGTAGAGTAGAATTGTGTCTCTTGATTTTAGATTAAATTTATTGAGAAGAAACAATTCTATCAAATTTATACATGGTATTAGAGCTTCATAATTCACATTAGAACTAGTATTTCGAACTTGTCTCTCAATAATTTTGAATTTGCAGCCTTACAGCAATGTTTCTTAAGGATCAGGAGGATGCCTTTCAATAGAATGAGGTTGGAGTATGCCCTAGAGGGTAGCTAGAATTGCATAGCCTAGAAGGATTGAATGGAAGTAAGATGACAATGGTGCGTTAGAATATCTTAAAACTAACATTGAAAAACCTCCACAGTCAGATGCACAACAATTATCCCAATGGAAGAATGATGTTGTGAAGACCAGGAGAACTCTTCTGGAAGGTGTGCGATACCATGTGGTCTCAAATATCCATGGAAAAGTGACACCATTTGATATGTGGAAGGAAATGGTTGAGCTATTTGAAAATAGCAGTGACCATAGATAATTGGACCTGAAAGACAAACTTCAAAACATTAAGATGTAGAAGAATGATACTATTCCACAGTATCACTCCATATTTATCCAAACTAGATATGATCTTGTATGGGTTAATGTGAATGTTGAAGAAGATGACCTGGTAAGCATAGCTCTTCTAGGCCTTCCAAAATCCTGGCACAACTATCAGGACTCTATGAATGGAAGGGAAAAATTATCGAATTGGGAAAGGTTGCGGTCCGATTTGGTACAAAAAGAGTTTAGGAGAAATAATTGGGATAGAACATCATCCAAAGATGATAAAGAAAATTTTACATTGGTTGGAAAGGTGAAGAAGGGCAAAGGGAAGAAGACCTAGAGAAAATCTAAGGCTAGCCAAAATAATGGCAAGAAGAAAGACATGAGAAAGATCAAATTCTTCCACTACCATGAATTTGGGCACTATGAAAAAAAATGTTCGCACAAAATGTCTAACAAGAAACCTTCAGGAGGAGGAGCAGGCAAAGAACTAGCTTCATAATTAACATTATACTTCACACTAATAGCATGCATGTCCAACAATGTTATGGGTAGTGTGTGGTACCTTTAGTCTGATGCCTCATTCCATATGACAGGGTGCAAGGATTTTTTTCAATAGCCTAGAGGAGAAGGTTCTCCAAATGCATATCGAAATGGGAGATGATGGGTTGTAAAGTGCTACATGAATTGGTATTTTTACCTTTCAAAGGGATGAAGACTCTCCTCTTTGCCTTAAAGATGTTACGCTTGTACCTGGGCTAAAGAAGATCCTAATATTGGTAGAAGTATTGGAGGATTGTGGCTATGATGTTATATTTAGTAAAAGGAAAGCCTTTTTGAGACACATAAATATTAAGAAAGTGAAATAAATTAGTGTTCGATTGAAGAAATTATACAAACTTGAGGTGGGATATTGCACTACATTGAGTAGTAATGATGAAAAGGTTTTGAGTCACGATGTTGGAGAACTCTGGCATAGGATATTGGGTCATCTACACCACGCGGCCTTAAATATCATGCAACAAATTACCACCAATCCCTAAAGGTCCCCTTGACCAGCAAGATGTTTGCAAGGGATACACATTAAGGAAATATGCCAAATCCACTTTCCATGACTAAGAGAGTAGAGTAGATGCAATCTTGGAGCGAGTCCACTTTGATGTTTTTTGACACTTTTCTACAACCTCCATAGTAAGACATAAGTACAATGTTATTTTTATTGATTATTTCTCTAGAAAATTCTAGATCTTCTTCATGCAGAAGAAGGATGGAGTTTTCTCAAAGTTTGTTGAGTTCAAGGAATTAGTTGAGAACGATACTGGGAGAAGGTGAAAGCTCTCAATAGCAACAATGGACGGTAATTTTTTTTTGCATTCCTTCAAGGATTTCTTGCGAAAGAAGGTATTCGAAGAGAACTGAAAGCACCCCATAACCCATAACAGAATGGGGTAGCTGAGAGGAATAACAAGAGCATAGTGGGAGCATCAAGGGCCATGTTGCATGATCACGATTTTCCATTACATATATGGGTAGAAGCATGCAACATCGAAGTCTACTTGCAAAATTGACGTCCTCATAGGATACTTGTTATGATTTCACTAGAGGAAACTTTCTCTAGGAGAAAGCCCGATGTGTCATATTTTAGAATTTTTGGAGCTTCATTTTATTTCCATCTCTCCCGGGATTCGAGGAAGAAACTTATGCCTACAATAGAGTTGGGAGTTTTTGTAGGATACACTGAAACTCCACACAATTACTAGGTGTATTTTCCTTCACTAAGGATGACAGATGTAAGAAGACATGTCAAGTTAGAAGAGGAAAACGCTATGAAATTCTCTCTAGAATGAGAGTTGAGTATCCCACCGGATCAAGAGATTATAGCTCCAAAGGAGTAGCCTCGAGATGAGTTTCAAGAGGTCGTTGAGCAACCACATCTAGAGGAGAAAACATGAGGGAGAGCGGAGGCACCCACTTAACCAGAATCGTCCAGAGAGGGGAGAAAGAGAACTAGAGAAGTTGATAGATTGTTGCAGGATAAACAAGAGAATGTGGGAACACCCACATGACAATGAAAGAAAAGGTATTCACCTAATAGGTACATTGAGTACATGGCTCTCATGATAGATCTCATTGAGAAAGAGCCTTCTTCATTTTAGGAAGCAATTTCTCAACTAGTTTAGGTTGATTCCATGGTGGAAGAATATGAATCTGACATGAATAATAGTGTATGGGAGGTGGTGCTAAGACTAGAAGGGAAATCGATGGTTGGTTCGAGATGGATCTACAAATTGAAGCACGTAGTGGATGGGAGCATCAAAAATTACAAGGCTATATTTGTGGCCAAATGTAACCACCCCTCCCACATTCAAGCACTTTCACTGACCTTCCAAGGTAAATATGAGCATAGGGCTATTATGACATGACTCAAACTCTTAAGTACAATTAGGGAAGTGGAATCGACAAATTGAAACTTTGCTAACCTTCCTTAGGAGTTACAGGACCCCCACGAGCTAAACAACCACTCCAGGTGCCTAAAACCTGAGTTAAGTTTCCTTTTTAGTGATATGATATCCAAGTTTCCTACATAACAAGGAAATATAGTAGCTATAACCCTCTAGTCACATGGATAACCCTGCCTCCTAGCAACTGCAGTCCATATTTTTCAGTTTTGAGCATGTGACCCCAAAATCTAAGTCACTTTTTAGGGATAGTATCTAGACCTCTGCCCAGAACTTGGTATAGATTTCTAGAATTAGGAATGACAGAAGGAAAAATCCATTAATGCAAAAATTAGTCAAGAACTTGACCTAACCAGACCTAACCATGATATTCATTTCATCAAACATATGGGGAACATGTAATCTACATGTCATGAATGCATATCTGAACATAGGGGTCTGATACTTATCTTAGAATTGTCAAGGAGATCTAATTCCCTCTCAAAATAGCTACAATAACATCTGTTAGGTCATGAATTCAATAACCAACTATTTACCAATCAAAACATGAAAAGATCCATAACTAGAATATGTCATAAAACCTTGCTTATAACCAGAAAAAAACCAGAATAATAACAATGATAGAACAAACATCAAAGCCACATATTAGCAATTACATTTACTCATAAAATACAAGAAGAAAATAGCTCCTATTCACATATGAAAGAGCCAACCAAGTTAGTGACTTCCACATACTACCTGACCATAGATTGGGCTCAACCAAATATTTCTTCCAGCCAATCACCCCCGTGCCATATTCCTAGCACAAATGTGGGACTTACAAAAAAATAACCAAGTCTTCCTCAAGCTTTTCTGCACTCCCTCCAAACTGGTCAAGGGACTCCTAAGCCTTAAACAACCACTTACACAACTAGGATTTATCACAATCTTTCTATTACTAGTCGAGGGATTCCTAGGCCCAAACAGGAAAACATACACTACCAAGATTTACCACAATCCCACCAAAACTGATCAAAGGATCTCTAGACCCTAAACAAGCTTGGATGCCCCTAACTTTCTTCACCAATACCTTGAGGAATTTGCATGTCTCCACCCTAAGAATTTACACCAATCCCAATATTATTGGTCAAGGGATTCCTAAGCCGTTGGGAATTTTCCTAAGACCATCTCACCAGTTTCAAAACCATCTAGGAATCTAAAGCTCAACCAATGAAAGGACCCCATCACACCATGACTATCAAAAACTTCCAAGGCAAGGCTGAAACCACTATCACACCCAGAAAAAACCCATGCCAATGATAGCGAGAGAACCAAATACACACCTTCACGTACCGTCTAGGCCAAAACAAGCAAGTAAACCATACATGCAACTCAATACCTACGAATAATCCCATTATAGCCACTTGATCCAACTTTTCCATACTCGATCCTTTCTTTGCTTTCTTATCTTTTCTTTGCCTTCCTTTCCCCAATGTTATAGTTCTCCAAGAATTCTCTAAGTGTGCAAGAGTATGAGAGAGAGAATAGAGAGAGAGCTCCAAAACTGAACTAACAAAAGATGTGAATTGATCCTGAAAAGCCTTTTTATCATTGAGACCTCTATTTTCTTCATTTTCCTTCAATTTCCTCCTCACATGTAACCTGTGATCTTTCACCTCCCTTTTCTCCTATTTTCCTTTATTTTCATGAATAAAATTCCAATTAATTCCTCTTTGCCTTTTCAAGGCGTTTTCCAATTTCCCTTAGCCATAATAAACCAAATGAACACCCATTAGGATTTTTTTGCCCAACATTCATCTTGGAATATGTTTCCCATGACCTTGGTCTTATTTTACCTTTATTAAGTTTATTACATGAAATTTTAACCTGGGTTGTTACAGACCCCTCCCCCTTAGGGGAACACCATCCTCAGTATTATATGACACCTATGACCATCAATACTATTGAAAACCAAAACATATTACCTATGGAACTTTATAACCCAAATCGTTGTAGTATTTACAATGACAACATATTGAAAACATGGCAATCATATAGTTTACTAGAGCTTTATAAAATAAGTCACTATGGTATTTACAATAACAACCACATTTGATTCAACCAAAAAAGAACCATATTGTCCATGGAGCGTTATAACCATAGCTTGATACAATATTTATAATAATATACACATATATACATATGCACACTTTCTTTAACCAATTAATAAAATGATATGATGCCTACATCTGCGATAAGGAAATCCAAAGGCTCACACCTTCACCCTCCAAGTAATACCAGGATACACTTCCTTCCCAGGAAGTCCACAATCCACTTCCAAATTCAAACCTTCATCAAATATTGAGTGTTGCAATCCTTGTGCTACTTGTTCTCTTAGTGAACAATTACCAACTCATTGTTCTAGGTAACACTTTCAATGTGCATATGATTGCATCTAGCGATGCTAATGACCAAAACAAATCCATCCCCCAACCTTCTCTTCTTTGCTATACAATCCCTCGAGAAATCTAGCAACCTCCTTCAAAGCATTCAATTACCTTTCAAGTTCCCCAACAGTTCCTTTCCTGGTCGATCCATCCCTTGGAAAGGTTTCCTCACATTAGAAGATCCAAAAACCATGGCATATCCCTACCTCAAAACCATCATACTGGTCATACAATGCTCTGGAAATCAATGGAAACTATTGGGTACCAGTGTCCCACAATGACCCTCCTCCTAAAGTGATTTACCAACATATTGTTGCCTTTCCCAATCGCTTGTACCTCTGCTGCTAATTATTGCATTAAATTTCAACCACCCAACTGACATTTCCCATGCTTTCTTGTACCAAGCACATAATTCCATTAGAAAAAAAAAAGGAATTGAAATAAATTCAAATCATACCTCATTAGTAGCCCATCAATAAGGTACACCTGCAATTCTATTTTCATTTTGTCACAACATGTCAAACTAACTCTTTGATAAAATCATCACGTATAAATATATCACATCTGGTTAGCTCAAAATGCAACCATCATAAAATCATAATCATAAATCACATGTAAACATAATAAATTAGAGTCATAGATCACATGCATAATAAAATTGGAATAAAATATTGATGCTTATCCTTCAATCGGTTCTTTGCTTCTACCTTTCTTCTTGTACTTTCTATACACACACTAATCGATTTCCACACCCAAAAAGAATTCAGTTCCTTTTCTTCTCTTCAACCACATACACATACATAGAGTCTACATGACACATATACACCCACACATGATGTAAAACAATACATAATACATGCACCTACACCTGACATACAACACAACACCTACACCTACACCCTGTGTACAACACAACGCATACACCCACAACCAGTGTACACCACAAAAAAATACATACACCTACAGTCGGTGTACAACATAATATATATACGTGCACATAGTAAAACACAATGAATACACATGTCACGATACCAAAACTATAAAATGCACATACATAATACCACATGTATACAACACAACATGTATGACATGCACACACTACAACATGTACACAACACAACATGTACGACATGCACATAATACCACATGTATAACATTTAAACAACACCACCTGCACAATGTGTACAAAACACCACATATAAACGACACCACCTACACAACGTGTACACAACACCACCTACACAATGTGTACACAACACCACTTGTACAACATGTACACAACACCATGTGCACACAACACTACATTGTTATAGACATTTTTGGGCACTTCAACCCCAATCATAAATGTCCATAAACTGAGGGCTCCTAAACCCCTAAAAGTGTTGCTTCACTACCTAAAGGAACAAGGTGCGCTTATTACATCATCTCCCATAAGTTCTCCACTAAAAACTGCTCATAAATGGTCAAAACTGGACCATACTGAAAACCCAATGTAGAGGGTGTGATGCATATCACCTTCCTAGTGTACAAGGTGCGATGCATACTGAATGGCTCCTCTGTAGGGTGTGATGGTAGGGAATGGACAAACGGCAGGGACAAAATGCGAGGTGGAAGATCATGGAATCTTCCAGAAGCTTCCCCTCTGACACTTGCCTCTCTGTTTTCGACCAGGGATGAGTAAGAGATCACAATTCTCCAAGTGGAAGTAGGAACTATCATAGAGAGGACACTAATCAAGACCCCAGAAGATGACTTACCTCCCTACAATCATCTATATATGGATCCCTCATCACAGAGATCCAGAGGCTGGAATCTTGTACCTTGTAGAGAAGTGTTGTTGGTTTTCTAGTGTATATTCATAGTGATGGGTGATCTAAGCTTTACTTGAGGTGAAGAAGGGATTTCTAGCTGGAGGATGATGCTGGGTCAGAACATATGGTTGTAATCCTCTTGCTACTTTTCATCTTAATAAAGCTATTCAAGTTTTCCTCCATATTCTTGTATGTTTACTTATATATGCATTTGTATGGTTAACACACGTCTGGTCCTGTGTTATTTATGAATATAGATCTTTGTTCTTCGATAATAATATGTTGTTGTGATTCCATAGGTGCTCTTTGAAGCTGGGCAGATGAAGAAGAAGCGGCGAAGCTCTATCAGGAAAGAGAGGAATCAAACAAGGAAATCAAGCGCAAGACTAAGGTTGGTCTCCTTGGTTCCACTCTCATCTATTTTCATAAAGGAAAATGAAAGTAGACTTTACTTGTTTGTTTCTAAGATAGCCACCAATCTTAGTGGGAATAACAGCATCCGAGTGGACACTATTCCCGGTAA
>APFE030651113.1:722-11502 GCA_000404065.3 Pinus taeda
AATTGTTCATTTATGTAATGTAAAGGAGGTTTCCCCCTCGAAGAGGCTGAATTCTAAGGCGTTGATCTATCTTTTCTATCTTTTCTTGAGCTGGTTTCATAATATTCACCTTCCATTGGTAATGGAGTTAAATTTTTGAACTGGGATTTGTCTTCAAGACTATTTCATGACAAAGAAAGCATGCAATCATTGTTGGATTTTCTTCGAGCACACAAATGCCACAACCATCACTAGTACAAAATGGATAATTAATTACTAAAAAAATAATTGAAATTTGCATATAAACGACCATTTTTTAGTTATTGACTACTAGTAACTAATTTATAGTATCTTATAACACGACCGACTTTTAGTCATTTTTAGCTTAGTCATTAATTGGTTGTCTCAATTTTATCGTCTAGTAGTATATTTAGTCATAAATTTAGTCATGATTTAGTCATTAATTGCCACAATTAATGACCAAATATACATCAAAATATATTACTATATGATCACACGAGAAAACCAATTAATGAGAAAAGAAATGTGACCAAAATGTTAGTCATGTTATAAGAGACTGTAAATTAGCTACTTATAATCATATATATGCAAATTTTAGTCATCATTTGAAACCAATTAATGACCAAAGATATGTGACTAAATTTTGGTCATGTTATAAGATACTATAAATTAACTACTAATAGTTGTATATATGCAAAATTTAGTCATCATTTGTAATCACAATTTTATCATTTGCAGTAGTCATTTATCTTTTCTTCGTAGTTTCATATTCATTATATAAACAATTAATTTAGTCATTAATAATCATTATAAATGACTAATTTAGTCATTAATAATCATTATAAATGACTAATTTAGTCATATATTCATTTTATTTGTGTTCATCATTAATCAATATAAACTACTAATTTAGTATTTTTAGATTGATTTTATGTGTTCATTATTAATCAACATAAATTAGTTAGTATGATCTTGCGACTAAACTTAAAAAATGTCATACAATGTGCATATTCATCTAATATGAAAATGTATAGTTACATATATTAATTACAATACTAAATAGTATCAAGTGCAACTATAAATAATTTCAACCACATAAATTATATTATATGAAATATTAAAGTATTACAATATGAGTTTCCAACTTAATATTGGTTGGACAAAAATTTACACATGAAATGATGTTTCATCACTTCAAAACATTATCATTGTGTTGCCAAGGCATTGTAGGTGAAATCACCAACTCTGAATACTTGACCATCAGTCTCTATGTGTGTATCCTATGTGGGATATTGACTCTAAGGGTATCACTAGATCGACTCTCTTGTCTGTCCCTTTTGGCATGTGTCGCTCTAGTGTTATTTATCTCAGCCTCTTTCTTCAATTCCTACTTCTTACCATCAATATTGAGTTACATTTCTAAATACTAAATAATATACAATGCAGAGTGTAAGACATAAAATACAATGAACACTATAATATAAACTAAATTAGACTATAAAGAGTTTATACAACATATACCTCAACATTAGTAGTGCATTTTCCCCATACAAGCAAGAAACTTGAACAAGTTTTCTTCAGTTGGATGATAGTGGCCACTACAATGTGGCTAGATGACCTTTATAAACAAAGAAAATCAAATGTCACCAGATAAAATAACACCTTAGTAACATAGTATTCAACCTTCAAGGAAAGCTTAAGCACAATCATGCCAACTAAGTTACATGCTAAAAAGCTCAAGTTGTAGATAACTTGTCAAAACAAATAACATGAGGTGTGATGTTTAATTCTTCTCATTTTATTCATAACAATATTTCATTTTCTAATGCATGAACTTGGTCAAGTATATAAACATGTGCTCAAATAAAAACATGAAAGTAAATTTTTCTTATATTCGTGATTTTTTAAACATAAAATAGCTATTAGGATTCCAACCAATATCATGTAATACTAATTTCATCTTGAAGCTTTTGTTGTTTAAATGGAAATGATACAAAGTATTTTATATTTCATAGTTAAAAGACAAAAGAAAATCAAAAGAAACATTGAAAATACAACAAAACAATAAAGAGATGATACCATGGAATAGAAATTGCAATTATAAAAAAGTGTTTACCTGTCTACCAATGTCTTGTCTCGCATTCCTAAAACATTTTCTCACCCAAAATAACCATGGGGTGAAAAAATCACAACATTCAAAACCATAGGAAACCCTACTAGAAAAATTTCCAAAGTCAATGCCTCAGGTGCCTGAAGGATCTCTAATAGCAAATGAATCATATCCAAGGCATGCTTTGCATTGTCTCCCCATCCTTTTTCCAATCATATTTCCTATAACCTTCCCACAACAGAGTCAAGTAACAATCAAATGGGGGAATTAACATTAGTTTTTATCTTTATATCCACAAAATTTGAATCTAATTTTTTTTAGGAACATATTAATTCATATTAAAGTCTTCCTGATATATGAGAAGGTATCAATCAAGCATGACATTAGAAAATCGAACTCAATGAGGTCCTCAAACAATTTCTACAATATCAATATTTTTATTGTTACGATATCTTGGGTAGAAAAAAGAACATATCTGCAAAAGAAAAATCCATATATTTCTTATGATCAAACTCTGATATGGTGTATTCTTAAGCAACATTTTAAGATGTTCCTTCCCCTTTACCAAAGTGAACTATAGATTGGTTAAACTTTGTATCCTTTCATTTGGAATCAAATTCTACAAGATAAATGTCACACATTATTTTTTCTCATTTATCAACATGCTACTTATGATAAATTGAAAGTCACATAAAATTAAGAGAAAAACATTTTCTAACCAAAACCAATGAACAAACAATGCCTTTAATAAAACTTCATTGTAATATCAACATATGAAAAGGGAGTGGAAAATTTTTGTTGCTTGAATATACATGTTTTTGTTATGAAAGTGCTTGAGCTTCAAGAACCAACAAATGTGAGAGAAGTTGTAAATATGAAAAAAATTATGTTAATATTTGTAGACTTCTTCAAAATTATGTGAATGATGCCATTTTCAGATGTGGTAAATCTCATAATAAGAAATGGCCACATTAGATGCAAAGATTAAATATAAAAAATTGTGGACATGGCATGTAATCTAATAAATTGCATTCCAATGACTACCCTGGCCCACCACGGGTTATAGGTCCTCAATATGCTATTATTGATGATGAAAGAGAGATGACAACGATAAGTATGGGTGGTCCTAGTTTGTATAATGGATATCTTCAAACCAAGGTCGTCATCTTAATGAAGCTAGGTTATGACATGGTAAATCTGGATCTGATCCTCACCCAGTTTCATTCCATCATACTTTTTCAAGACTCAAGAAGACATAATGGTCCTTAAACTTATAATAGGGTTTGTTTCGAGGTTATAGATAAAGCTTATCCAAGGCAAATGGATTTTTTGGCTCCAAGAGATATGGATCATTTAAATGATAACAATGATATGTTTTTCTCAAAAGATTCAAATGTAGTGATACATTTTACGGATTTTCAATGTCCATCGGTATTTTTTCTAGCATTCATAAAACATTTGCTTGTCCAAAATAACCATGAGTTGAAAGAATCATAACATTAAAAACCATAGGAATCCCTACCAGAAACATTCCCAAAGTCTATGACTCAAATTCCTCAACTCCTTTTGTATTGGAAAACCATGTAATGTAAAAAATGAAATGACATAAGCTATTTTGTCTAGAAAATCCTTCATAATTGAATTTGGAGTTAGTTCTTGCACAGTCATCTATTTAACAACAATAAAAAATCCTTTATTCATGAAATTGATATGATGGTAGAAATTTCAAAAAGCATACATAAAAAATTGTGTAAAAGATTATCAAATAAATTTCAAAACAAGTAGATTGTAAAGCAACTACATCATAATATGGTGTTTTTAAGAATACAATACTCACTTTATCATCTTCCAAAACAATTACAAGGAGACTATCATTTGTGCCACATGGTGGGCTCTAGAATTTATCCATTTGTGGGAAGCAATCTTTATGGGAAGTGACAATAATGCCCATAAATCCAGTTGGATGCATTGAATTCTTGGTGAGGAAATCATAGCATGGTAGTAGTTTCATATTTACAAAACCGCCAACATTACTAACATTGACAAGCATATTAATAACAAGAAAAGGTGTATTATGAACAATGGCTATATAAACATTGCTACATCCCATGCTTCTATATCTTTAAGAAATCAATCCATCATCTTATGAAAAAAAATATTACTACATCTTTCACAAATGGTTGTCTGAAGATAAATGACCAGATATTGTTGTAAGTATAGTGTACACCACCCTTTCCATGACATTAGAGGTGATTCAATAATATTTAACTACTTGTTCACCCATAATAAGAGGAAAAATTTAAGGAATACCCCAGCTTACACAAACGGTCATTATGGACTCCCATGCAATAGAGTAAGCGGGAAGCATGGGGTTATGGTTCAGGCCTAAGTGTCACTAGTTAAAAAAACACACTCAACAATAATAATACCTTTCATTGGCACGAACACATTAAATTTCTCCCTAGTTAGCTGTGCCTTGAATGTGAGCAAAGATGTTCACTTCATGGCACAAACAATACGAACAAAATTTTGTTAACAGACCAAATTCTAAAACACACTTCATCGGCCATGCCTAAATTCATATGTATGAAAATGTGGTTGGATAGGAAAATAATTATCATCCATCAAGAAAAAGATATGTCAAAAAAGTAGGAGAAAAATTTTAGGGATGTTGATGGGAACAATACAGGCTAATGGAATGAAGAGGAAGAATATCTAGATACTAGAGTAGAAGGAAAAGGGTTGGGTCAAAGATCTACTTCTAGGAGGGATAGAACATCCAAAATGTATCCTTGAGAAACCCAGATCAATGTCGATGGAAAATTTGAATGGATGAGGATGAATCCCAAAAATTACAAATCTGAAAAAAAACACTCTTTCTCAACATACTCAAAGGGAAATCCAATGATCAGTGTGGCAAGGGGAATGTACTTGATCCTCGGGGGGAATAGAAACAATTGTCGGTGAGGTCTAGGGAGGCATCAAATAATTGATCAATTGATCAGCATAGGAGATTCTTCTCTTATTATGAGATACATGAAAAATTTATCCAGTCCAATGCTTCTTAATCATGCAAGAATAACCCCAAGGATCAAATGATAGGGAAAAAAGATTTGATTTCATTGATTTCTACCATGTGGTAAGAGGACTAAATAATGTGGCAGATGACTCAACAAATGCAACATGTTTCCTACAAGCTAGAAAAATAGTTACGAATGGAAGGAACATCACTCCTCATTATCCCTGTACCATGAGCTCTAATTATGATTTATTCAAAGTTTAATGTGCAAGATAGGAAATAAATATCACAGTTCATATGTCACGACAAGAAGAGGCCTGCAAACTTGTGGCAAGGATGACCATCAATATTCTTGTATACAAAAGAATGTGACTACTGGAGAACATTGTTTTTAACATGCTAGTTGGCTCCATAATGACAAATATAGATGGAATTGACCTATTGAATGAGTTCTTCTTATTTTCATTTCTAAATATTTTGCAGCTCTTCTTGGTGGACAATATATGGAAGGAAGTATGTTAGATCCTTATCCTTCCTTCCATATGGATTGGTGTTAGGCATCAAGAAAGTATATTCACAGGGAAATGGCCACTCTACATTTTAATGGATGGAAGATAAATCATAAGAAATAAGGCAACTCATCAAGATCCACTTCTCCAGCTTCAGAATGAAGAGCCAATTGATCTTACAAGAGGAGACTTAGTGCTCGGCACACCGAGATGTTAGAAATAGTAAACTGACAAAAAAATCAAAATGCTCAGCTACAGAAAGTTTTTACAAGGACTCAATGTTCTATTCACCCATGAAGAAATATCTACTATGGGATTGTTTTGAAAATATATTTTGCCTTAGTGCACAACATTTCACAAGGGCTAAGATAATGTAACATGGGAACATTACCACTGTCACATAAGTAACCAGTTCCTCTTTTTAGTGGAATATAAATCCGACACAAGAGAGGATTCCGTTGTAGCCTCAAGGAATCCTTAGGCAAGACAAAATCAATTCTAGGGCCTTCTATACTAGCTACATATTACTGCAACTTCAACCTAACATTTAAGGCAAGAAATAAAATGGTTTGTCAGGAGATTTTGTAGATTTTAGCATATAAACCTTATAAGACCATTTTGGGATGTTTATTCAGTTAGCATAAGTCAAAGAGTAAACCAAAAACACTACAAATGAAGAAAAAGTTATGGTTGTTTTGAAAATTGCAATTAAGATAGTATATTTCAGAACACAAGCTATTACAATAGCAAATAAATTACCGCTTGGACTTGAATCCCAATGAAAAGTAGCGCTGGAAAGAAAAAATAACTATATTTTAATTAAAATATAAATTCTGAAATTAAAAGAGCATATAAAAGCCCTAAAATGCAAACTATCTAGCCCTATGAAGGCTGTGAAATGAATCAACAATACAGGATATGATGCATGAGTCTATTTTCAACCATACAAATGCTCAAGTATGATAGCAGTATTAAACGATTCAGAGAATATTGTGGGTCAATTATTGGATATGTTGTAAGTTATTTTCAACTCAAATTAAGTTAGCACAAATTACATTCATGAAGAGATAGATCTTTGATGGGTTTGGATATTGTGGTATGCCTTGTGCAGGATGAACTATTATGGGTAGTAGCATGGCTTCATGAAGTGATAGAAGACTAATACTGCTTGAACTAGATGATTGGCTATGCAGTTCCACATAGTGGGAAAACGTAGGCCATGAATGAACTTAGTTGGGATGATAAAGGTGCTTGCATCTAAAGTCATAGCATAATATTAATAAATAAACCAATTTTCTAATGGTTGTTTATCTAGTTAGAAGTAGTATTTTCATTAATCTTACATTTTAGGCTTCATACCAATGGCCAAAATGGGTTGCTTATCAACTCAATCAGTTTGGATTGAAATTGAGTGGACAATTGGCATTGTCTCTGGTCTTTGTCATCATCTTCATCATGGGCTTCCTAAATTTCAGAAATGGACTTATCGAAAAACAATTAGAATAGTTTAAAGGAAGTTTTGTAAATATTTATTTAGCAACAATGACTACTTGAATTTGGAGAATTTTTCATCAATTAATGACGCCTCAACATTGAAGTTCATTCCACATTTGCAGAAATAGAAGAATAGCCAATAATATTGGTACATCTTCAATTACTTAACAGTGAAGAGGAAAGGAATATCCATGTTCTGAAATCCCAGCAAATGAAAAAGTCTTAATTTTGTAGAGTTATTAGTGGTCAACAATGTGGGGTTAGTTTCAAACCTATGACTTTTTCATGGCCCACTCAAAGTTGGTTGAGATAGGAGGCCCAAGAGTATAGTTGTTCAGATCACAAGGTTGCATATATTGTCAAATACTTCACATTCTTTAATGAGAATTGGTAGAATGTTTTTTCATTTTTATTATTTATAATCGTGAATATTAGTAGTATCTTGCACTAAATAGACAATGTTCACATAGAATAATTTTTTTTTACTCTGTGTCACAAATTTATTGATATGTTATGATTCTTGGTTTTGATTTCCATGCTAAGACTCGATTCATCATGCCTTCTAGAATTTTTAGTTGTGCACACATCATATTGCTAACTTATAATTGTATAAAAAATAGAGAGTATGCACAATGACATCTAGTGACAAGTACACAAGAAGGACTATCAATAAATGAAATTAGAGACTTTAGAATGCAACTGAAATTGTACTTGAATGCAACAATAAGTATTTGCAGTGGCCTACTCACCGAAGAGCATCGAATCACATTGTGAAAAATTCCTTGCATTATGAGGATTTGGTTGCACCTACACTAATCCTCTATAGTAGTTTCTTCACTTGCCTATAGATATAATTTTAGAAACAATCCTACTCCTGCAATTATTCTCGATATGGAACATCTTTGTCCCCCCCTATTGATAGTTATTTTTTAAGGCAACAAAATAGAACTCTCCAATTGCACCATCACCTTTCAAAACAATTCTTGATTATTTCTAGGTGATTGTTGAACCAGTCTCTACTCATGTCCACAAAATCCTTGATTTGTCTCCATCCCATAAACCTTTTTTTATTATAAAATCATAAATCCCACGTATGCATTACTCGTTCCCAACATACCAATTCTTTACATTGGAATAATTTATCGTTTCTCACTCGGTGCAATAGAGATCCACTACGGTAGCATGAAGATGATTAGTGTCATAAAACAGCGCAGTGCATCCTTCAATATATGTCATAGAACTCCTCTCACCTCACAAAACTCCTCTCATCTACAACAATAAGAGTCCTCTGAAATTGCCTCGTCTCCATCTCATTCATCCTGAAGTAAGTGGATATTTCTATGGGTGACAAAGTGTGCTTGGGGATTTAATATAAGGAGTTATCACTAAAAAAAATACAATGTAGAATAATATTTATGAGCAAGAGGAACAACCCTACCAAGCTACTTCCTAACTAGATCAATATACTCCCGAATTACCTCTTATAACGAACAAAATATAACCTTAACTGCATATATATTCTACCCATGCATGGTAGCAATGAAAACATTGTAAAAGACAACATCTACAACAGCATTGCTGAATTTCTTCTTCTAGTCAAGGGCATGCCCAACTTTTGAAAAGTATCAAGCAAGTCAGGGTCCACCTGATCAAGGTTCCTCTTCTTCCCCTACACTCTCTATTTAGGTTCATAATAATAGAAAAGGTCTTGGAATTTTATGGGTCGGTAAAAGTTATCAGACCATTTGGTTTCTTCCATTTTTAATCATTGTCTGTAAGCATTAAGTCTAAATTGCAAAATCCATTCAACTTCCTTCTTTTTAGCTGAAATTACCCTAACATTTGGAGGTTTTTAAGGTTTAATGAATCTAAGTATATTCTACTTAAAATATAGTAACATGGTTTAAAAATGTAGGCTTTAAGATAAGAATTTAAGGACGAAATAGAAAAGATTTTTTGCTAATGATTACAAGAAATTTTAATTTCATGTAACAAAGTTTGAGGAAGGTCTAGTATTTGCATCCTACCATAACATTTTCTTGCACCACTGGAGCCCTTTGAATTTGGGCATGGTAGAGTCCATTACACAAACAATCAACCACTAATAAAAAAGGTGAAAAGAAAAAATAAATTTTCATGATTAGAAGAAATTTTAATTTCATGTAACAAAGTTTGAGGAAGCTTTAGTATTTGCATCCTACCAGAAAATTTTCTTGCATCACTCGGCATGGTAGAGTCCATTACACAAACAATCAACCACTAAAAAATGGTGAAAAGAAAAAATAAAATTTCATGCATTCTGACACTAAAAAGGTTAGGGAGGATCGAACTAATATGTACAATAAGGACATGCAAAACACTTACTTTTCCATTTTCTTTTGATTAATTGTTGGCTGCAATCAAGATCTGCATTATCGTAATAATTAAACCTTTTGAACAATAAGGATATGAAAAACTCTTACTTCGGCATTGTCCTCTAATGAATTGTTGGCTGCAATCAGGATCTGCATTATCATAATCATTAAACCCTAAACTCTAGATGAAATTTATGATTTTATCATATAAACCATCAAAATTGTTTACCCAAAAGAAGAAAAATCATATTTAGTAAAAAGGAAGAACTCTTGGGAGCCCAAATTCATACCCATGTACAAATGGCCAAAATCTCCATGCCCAGTGACCTTTCCCTTCATCTAATCGTTCGAATCCCATGAAATCCATAGATCATGTTGATGGTCTTCCTTCTTTTGGAATTTCCACATAAAGATCAACAAGATAGAGAAAAATGCAATGCTACAATGTGATGTTGTAATCTATGAATATTTTATTTGAACCCAACGCTAAACTGGAAATGAAAAAGAAAATGAATAATTATAATGGGAAAATTAAAAGAAATATATTGCAATTGTGTTAAATGATTTATTTTTAACAAGAATTTGTTATTTTTAAAAAGAAGAAGAAGAAATTAAAAATGATATTGGGATGAGTGTAAACATTTAAATATGGCCTCAATTAATAATAAAAAGTTAAATTAATAAAAATAATAAAATTCAATTTGTTATACTTTGATTTTGTTATTAACTTGTGAATAGTGTTTGTTACCATAACTTGCACAACCAAAATATTTTATAACAATATGACAAGATTTTAACCATGGATATTCACCCCACATTACAATAGATATTATTAACTTGTAAAAAATAGGCTTTGTTACAATACCATGGCTTATCAATACTACAAGTCCAAAAACCACAACTTATTTCACAACCAAAATATTTTATAACAATATGAAAAGATTCTTAACCGTGTATATTCACCCAACACTACAGTAGATATTGCTAACTTGTAAAAAATAGTCTTTGTTAAAATACCATGGGTCAATACCATGGATTATCAATACCACATGCCCAAAAGACGTAAATTATTTCACAATCAAATATTTTATAACCACAGATATTCACCCTCACTTTACTATGGATATTAACTTGTAAATCAGATTTGTTACAATACCATGGCTTATAATACGACATGACAAAAAACCATAACTTATTTCATAGTAAAAATATTTTATTTTAATTGAATTTTACAACATTTTTTTAATTAAATCTAAAAGGCAAAATGTTACAATTTGAGATATGTCTAAACCCT
>APFE030651113.1:11844-37917 GCA_000404065.3 Pinus taeda
TTAGATAATTTCTTAGACACAATACAATGTGATCAAATTTAAGAGAGAGTTGGGGAGGAGGTAGTGAGAGGGAAGGAGATAGTGAAAAAGCTAAAGGGTGGAGAAAGAGAGAAAGAGAGAGTGATGGGGGGGAG
This sequence comes from Pinus taeda, assembly GCA_000404065.3. Lineage (NCBI taxonomy): Eukaryota > Viridiplantae > Streptophyta > Pinopsida > Pinales > Pinaceae > Pinus > Pinus taeda. Next base: position 11,979 of record APFE030651113.1, read on the forward strand.
AGAGAGTGAGGTGGGTGAGAGGGAGTGAGAGAAAGGAAGAGAGAGGAGAGAGAGAAAGAGAGAGATGGACTTGGAGTGGGGAAGAGAGGGAGGAAAGAACAAAGACATAGAGAGATATAGGTGGAGAGAGACAGAGGAGTGAGAAGGGAGAGATGGAGAGAGAGTGAGGGAGAGAGGAGAGGATAAAGATAGGGAGAGAAGGGAAAGGGAAAGAGATGGAGACATAAATATGTAGAAGGGAAGGGGGTGATAGTGATAGAGTTGGACAGAAGAGAGAGAGAGAGAGGGAGACTGATTTGGGGAGGAGATATAGATGGAGGTCATAGATAAGGGATAAATATGAAGGAATATAGATATGAGGACGGAGAGATGGAATTGGAGGGGGAAGGATAGGGAGGGAACAAGAAAAACATAGAGGGAGAAAGATGGAGAGAGAGGGGGTGACAAGGGAGTCATGGAGAGAGTGGTTAGGAGAGAGGAGAGTGGTATTGAATAGAGAGAAGAATAGGGTAGAGAGGAGAGAAGGGGAGAGAAGAGATAGACAAGAAGGGGAAGAAGAGAAAGAGTGTTTGTATGTTTGTGGGATGAGATAAGAGAGAGGGAAATCAAAGAGACTAAATAACAATATAAATATATAATATATATTATATTATTAACCTATACATCAAGGTGCCGAAGGGATCCAATATCTCGGGTGCAAACTTTCCTGAAGTTTCACTAGAAAAAAAGGTTTGCACCTCGGAGAGATTGGATCCCTCTTGGCACTTGATAGATATCTAGGGTTAAAAGATGGATCATGTCCGGTTAAAATCATGAAATTAAGTAGTTTTATTTTGATATATGTGTTAAAAAATAAATCTATTCATTAATTTCAAAAATTGGAACTAGAATCCAATTTAGATTCCAATGAAAAAATTTTTTTAAAATAATACTTAAATTTTTTTTTTTAAATATATTTAAGAATTAAAAATTAATTAAAGATAAAAATTCAAAAGTTGTCCACCTATACACAACGAGGATGATCAAAACTAATGTAAGAAAGGATAACCTTTCAACCAATTTTTAATAGCCCTTCAATCTCCTATCACTTGTAAGAATCGATTGCTTGACACAATTAAGATGACTAACATAAAAAATCGATTCATATTATTGTAGTACTTGTTAGGTAGTTGTAGTTTTTTTCTTAGACATAATTAGTCATTCATATTAGTCATTTTTAGTTGTATTACTCATTAGATAGTGACATATTTTAAACCGCGACAAAATTAGTGATTTATGTTAGTCGTTTTTAGTTCAATCACTTAATATTGCTCTTTTTTTATAGTATTTCACTTGGAAAAGTTGTGGTGAATAACTTTTTTAGTCACCCAGTCACTAATTTCTCATTCTCTACTAGTGCGTGTTGTTTTTATTTCCTTGGTTAATATATTTCATCATTGCATTTGATAGTTAATTCGTTATTCCTCTACGCACAATAAATATCTATCAAATAGAACAAAAGGATGGTCTCACTGTTTTAGTGATATACAATATGAATTGATTAAAAATTCATAGGGCTATTTTGATTCTCATCTTTCCATTTCACTTCTTTAGTGAAAACTATATATTCAAATATGAACTCAACTCGAACCAAACTAAAATAGAGAAGCCTAATTATGAAGATGTTTCTCTCTCCACTACTTAGCAATGACATTATTTTTCTGAATTATACTTGAATTTCACTAATAATAACTTGGATCTATATATTTCTCTTAGAACCACATTTACCTCACGATAAACATACGAAAATCCAATTAAATATGACCCTAAGATGATTAAATAATCTCACCTTTAGCCTAAGCACGTGGCAGAGTAATTTTTGAGGTGTGAATTTTTATTAGATAGTGTTTGTTTGTTTGTTTTGGTTATAAATGGGTTTTCTCTTGGTTTTATGTGACTTTAAATTTATCATATGTAGCATGTTGAGAGATGGGAAAGAATAATGTGTGACATTTGTCTTGCATAAATTGATTTTGAATGAAATGATACAAAGTTTAGCCAACCTACAAGCTGCTTTGGTCAAGGTAGGGGAACATCTTAAGAAACTACCTAAGAATACACCATATATAGAGTTTGAACATATAAAGTAATATATGGATTTTTCTTTTGTAGATATGTTATTTTTCAATCAAACATATCATAGCAAGAAAAATATTGGTATTAGAGAAATTATTTGAGGACCTCATTAAGGTCAATTTTCCTGATCCTACTTGATTGACACCTTCTCATGGAAAGAAGGCTTTAAATATGAATTAATATGTTCTTGAAACAAATCAAATTCATTTGTTATTAGATATAAAAGATAAAAAAAAAACGTCAATGTCTTCATTTGATTATTACTTGACTCTCATGTGGGCAAGTTCCATGAAATGTGATTGGAGAAAGGATGAGGAGACAATGCAAAGCATGTCTTGGATATGATTCATTTGTTGTTGGAGATCATTCAAGCACCAGAGCCATGTACTTCTGAAATGTTTCTAGTAGGGATTCCTATGGTTTTTAATGTTGTGATTCTATCACCTCATGGTTATTTTGGGCAAGAAAATGATTTAGGAATGCCAAACAAGACAATATCAATGTATAGGTAAACAATTTTTTTATAATTGCAATGTCCATTCCCCGATATCCTCTATTTATTGTTTGATTGTATTTTGAACATTCTTTTCATTTTGTTTTGTGCTTTAACTAGGAAATTGAAAATACTTGGTATCATGTCGATTTAAACAACATCTAAAACTTGAAGATGAAACTAGTATACATGATACTAATCGAAATCATTTTAACTATTTTGTGTTAAAGGACTTTCGTGACTATTGGAAAACTTTGCTTTCACATTATTTGAGCACATATTTTTTGTATACTTGACCAAGGTAATACTTTAGAGAATTAAATGTTGTTGCAAATAAAATTATGAGGATTAGACTTCACACCTTAGATTATTTGTTTTCATAATTTATTTACAACTTGAGCTTCTTAGCATGTAACTTAGTTGGCATGATTGTGCCTAATCTTTTCCCGAAGGTTGAATACTAAGCTATTATGGTGTTATTTTCTATGTGATGTTTTATTTTTATTTTTTTATATAGGTCATCTAGACACATAGTGGCCACTATCACTCAATCGAAGAAAACATCTTCGAGTTTCTTTCTTTCATGGGGAACAATGGTTTTGGCATTGCTGATGTTGAGGTATATGTTATATAAATCCTTGATAGTCTACTTTGTTTATATTCTAGTGTTCATCATCTTTCTTGTATTACACTCCACGTTGTATCTTCTTTTGTTTTTATAAAAGGAACTCAATATTGATGGTAAGAAGCAAGAATTGAAGAAAGAGGAGAACAATAACACTAGAGAGACAAATGAAAAAAGGGACAAGAGAACCAGTCTAGTGATGCACTTAGAGCCAATATCTTTCATAATAAACACACATAGGCATTGATGGTCAAGTCTTCATATTTCGTGAATTGACCTACAATGTCTTGGCAACACAACGATAATTTTTTGAAGTGATGAAACAACATTTCATGTGTAAATTGTAGTCCAGCCAATATTAAGTTGGAAACTCACATTGTAATGCTTGACATTTCATATAATATAAATTATGTGGTTGAAGTTATTTATAGTTACACTTGATATTGTTTAGTATTTTAATTATCCTATGTAACTCTGTGTTTTCATATTAGATGAACATGCAAATTGTATGATATTTTTTCAATTTAGTCACAACCTCATCCTAATTAATTTATGTTGATTAATAATGAATACATAAAAACAATCTAAAACTATTAAATTAGTAGTTTATATTGATTAATGATGAACACAAATAAAACAAATGTACAACTAAATTAGTCATTTTATTGATTATTAATGAAAGTAAATGAAGTGAATATAAACTACTAAATTACTCGTTTATATAATGAATATGAAAGTACCAAAAAAAATTACCACTACAAATGATAAATCTGTGGTTACAAATGATAACTGAATTTTGCCTATATATGATGATTAGTAGCTAATTTACACTATCTTATAACATGACCAAATTTTAGTCATATTTTTTTGGTAATTAATTAATTTCAAAGGGTAACTAAAATTTGCATATATATCTATATATATAATATATATATATATATATTATATATATATATATATTATATATATAATGGCTATTAGTACCTAATTTACAGTATCTTATAACACAACCAACATTTTGGTCATATTTCTTTTGTCATTAATTGGTTTTCTCTGATGATCATATAGTAATATATTTTGGTGTATATTTGGTCATTAATTGTGGCAATTAATGACTAAATTAATAACCAAGTTTATGACTAAATATGCTACTAGTCGATAAAATTGAGACAACCAGTTAATGACTAAGCTAAAAATGACTAAAAGTTGGTTGCATTATAAGATATTTTAAATTAGCTACTAATGGCCACCGACTGAAAAATGGTCCTTTATATGAAAATTTTAGTAATTTTTTAGTAACTAATTATTCATTTTGTACTAGTGTTTGCTCCTATTGAAAGAGAATGCTTCATAATAGGATCCTATAGATACTTTTAAGGAGTTGAATTTCAAATCGTGTCCACCATATGCATTTCATCATCAAATAGATTATCATCCTTGACTAAAATATGGGAAACCTCACCCTCCATAAGAGCTATGCCATATGGATTTCAAATTTTGGCTCTAGGATTTCGAATGTTCTGTGTCTTGTGAGATTTCAATAACGGGAAAGAATTTTATAAATAGCATACTTGATTATACAAGCAACAACAAAAAGCAGTATTCTCATAGTCTAGAGCCTAGGACCAATGAAAATCATCTATTTGCAAATTGATCTCCTTTGGAAACCCTTTACTAATCATTGATTTCAACATAGATTCTTCCATAGGTGTAAACACCAAGTACCCGACGAGAAGGGTCAATTGCAAGGAAACGGCCCAGGGAGTTGCCAATGCCCTAAAATATTAAGTAGTGCCATAAGTGAGCAAGCAAATTAGGAAGATGAACCCATATTAGAAGTTTGGTAATTACTATTGTGGAAGGGTTAAAATATAGAAACTAAGGGGTTAGGAGCAGTCCAACATTTCCCCAGAAGAAAATACCTTTAAATAAAATTTATAGTAGTCTCCAAATTCAGAAAAATGTCATAATGAAGAATCATTTGGCGCAAAAATTAATGTTACAAATATTTTTCCATGAAGAATGCATCCATTGGTAAATATTATCCAAGTGAGGCCATAAACCATTGAAATGATGGATTAAGATTGACTCTACATAGATTTTATGAATATCCTCAATATTAGGGTGAGATATTTTTAAGTAGGGAACTTCATCATATTTTTCGATAAAAAATGACCTAATTGCTACCTAGCACTGAGCTACTTCTGGGGAAGTATTAGCATGGACAACATCTTTATAAGAAGAGTCGTGAGAGGAGGAATTATTTCCCACAACCCCCTCGTAAATGAAGAGCCATCAAAATCATAACATACCCCCTAGTATCCCCATCCATAAATAAGGTTAAAAGAAGGCAGTTACTATGTTGAACCAATCTCCATGGTCCATTTATGGAAATGCGGTCCAGATTTTTTTCTTTCTTTTACTCTTGAGACTCTCAAAACAAAGGATGAAATTGTGTTTTTCTCATTGAGATGATTCCCATGGTATAAATTTTTGCTCTAATCTAACTCTTGAACCCAGAGATATGGCCATCCAAAGATTAGCCATTTAATTAATGCCACCTCACCAAACTTTTATAAAGAACGTGCATGGTTCACACATGGAAATCTTGGTCGACCCCTCTTTGCCACATGCCAGTAGTACCCCAGCTACCGACCTACTCATAGTGGACACATAATACCCACTATATTGTGAGTGTAACCCAACACATATCACATACATGAGGAAATTTTAGCCTAAAAGTGGCCTCCTAAGGAAAAATAATTAAATAATAGTTAAAATAATAAAATAAGAGTTATGAATTTTGGAGGGAAAAGAAGAAAACTATTTTTTAAGTGTATCTTTTATTATCTCCTGATATGTTTACTCAAATATCATATATAGGCACTCATTGGATGCAGAATTCAATTTTGCATCCAACAAGTACCCATTATGCATACTTTTGAGAAGACCTACACTGATAAAAATTACAGATATGATAAAATCGAGTTTCAACACATTTCTTTATTGTAACTGTAATTTCTATCAATGTGGGTCTTCTCAAAAATATGCATAATAGGTACTCGTTGGATGCATAATTTAATTTTGCATCCAACGAGTATATACACTTCAAATTTGAGTAAACCTATAAGGAGATAAGCCAAAAATACAATTAAAAAGTGGTTTTTTTTCCCTCCAAAATATTTACTTGTGCCTCATGTTAAATTTAAAATATTTTGATCCATTTACATATTGTCACATGGAAATTACATGAAAATTTTATGGGCACTTTTAAACTGAAATTTCCTCTAATGATGAAATGTATTATGGATGTGGTTCCCTCAAATACCATGTCACCCTAGAATCATTCTCCCCAGAGGTAAATATTGCCACTCCCCATCACTCCTTTTGGGAACAATCCTTCAGGGCATATGTGGAACCTCACAAACCCCACCACTAGCATGGACCAATACTTATACCCCTATTGCACAATCCACATCACTCCGGTCAAGACTCTCTTCATCCTATTTCATGTTTCTAGGATGATCGAACCTCCATTCAAGCTTCAAGGTAGCATGAACATATGACATAACACCTTTATCTACTCTACACAACATTAATACTGACCTACTATGTCTATTTTCCTAGATATAGAAAATTGGGTCTTTGCTACCCAACTCCATGGAATAATGACGAGTAAATATTGCCAAGTTGTTGTGTACTAACCCATGTCACCACTTGGGCCTCCAATGTATGGTGTAACCATATCTCCACATTAGAATAGTTTTAGATCTTTCCTAATATGATGATGTTCCATAACTTCATGTCGGCCCCACTACATCAAGTCACCCTAGGACTTATATCTTGGCATTGTACTTTGCCCTTCACTAACAATATTTGGGGTCTGAGGTGATGTCATTGATTCCTAACATCCAAATTATTTCCTCCTTCATCGTGCCTTCCTTTCCATGTGTCATGTGTCTAAGGGTTCCACTGAGCATTGACAATAGCCCCACTACCACCTCATCCTAGAGATTCAACCTTGAGAGTTCTTCTTGGTGCTCCACTTGAAACCTATCTGGTACCAAACCTCTAGGTTCATCCAATGGCCTTGGGAAATTTTCCATAAATGACACATGTCCTCCTTACTTTACTCTTGGTCATTACAGCTAGTCACACAGTTGAAAAGGGTTAAGTCATTTCCTCTCAACAACTTGTGCTTTCAGATTAAATTAATCATAACCCCATTCTTAGCGATCACTTGATAAATAAAAAAGGCCTTCACCCAAGCCTCTAATACATATTCAATGACATATGAAGGTATACACAAGCTTTCCTAGCCTATCCCTCCTAAGCTTAAATGAAACTCGGCATGGTTGTGAACCTTTATAAACATGTGATAATCATTTAATATAGTAATATATATAAATATAATAATAAATAATATATATATATATATATATAATATAGTAGTATATATATACTATAGACATACGTTATGCTATCACTTATGAGCTTAAACTAGCAAAAGGATAGCCAAATGCATATAGTTACCTATTTAGTGATATAGAAGGGTTGTATACACGCCACTCCCTAATTTCCAATGTCAAAATAAATATGGAAGTCTTTCAACAAGAGATTTCAACTATGCATTAAACATGTTATTAATGTTATACTGCAGTGCATAATTTATCACACAAACAAACTCTCTCTTGAAAATAATTACATAGATCATCGGCATTCACCTTTTACGAGTGGAGTCCAACTTTTATATCACAAAGATACATATAGTTTCTACATTCAAGAATTTTGAGCTAAGCTCAATCTCCGAAATTAAACATAGAGATCATGGAGATATGATCATGGAGATATATATATATATATATTTAATATATATATATATATACACTATTAATATATATATATATATCACTTTTGAACTTAAATAAGAAATAGGATAGCCCAATGCATATAGTTACTAATTTATTGATATAGCAAGGTTGTATGCATGTCACTCGCAAAATTTCCAATCTCAAAATAAAAATAGAAATATTTCAACAAGAGATTTCACATATGCATTTAACCAATTATTAAGGTTGTTATACAATCCATAATTTGTCACAGAAACAAATTCTTCCTTTAAAATCATTTCACATACCATTGGAACTTCTCTTTCATGATTGGATTCCGACTTAGATATCATAAAGACACATATAGATGCTACATTCAAGTAGTTTGAGAAAATCTCGGGCTAAGGAATTAAAAATAGAAATGGAAAAATTGCTTGAGGCCTTTACGCAACACAATAATAGTATTGATTATGTAGGATAACAACATGCCTTAGTAACCCTTGTTAACAGAGTAATACCACATTAAATAGAAACATGATGTGTGCATGCACAATGCATCTAACAATACCCATGCTTCACATAATAATATCACAACACATGCCTACTAATACTACGTAGTTTATGCACACTTGGTTTACTAATATGCATAGGTTCAACCACTTCCTATACCTAATCACTTTGCTAAGTATTAAGCTTGGAGTAAATAAAAAGAAGAGGACCCAACACATTCTACATTAATCACATAGATTTATTTAGTAAACCATTCGTATGATCATGCAAGAGTTATTTTTCACAGTCACAATTGAGGTAAATAGCACAATAAGAAAGGTTATGAGGTTTACATGCATACAAAGCTACATGAGTACTTCTCTGGTAAGGAGGAGATAGTGAAAAAGTTTGAGTGTGGAGAAAGAAAGAAAGAGAGAGTGATGGGCAGTGGAGAGAGTGAGGTGGGTGAGGGGGAGCAAGAGAAAGGAAGAGAGAGGAGAGAGAGAAAGAGAGAGATGGAGTTGGAGTGGTGGAGAGAGGGAGGAAAGAACAAAGAAATAGAGAGATAGAGGTGAAGAGAGAGAGGAGTGAGAAGGGAGAGATGGAGAGAGAGTGAGGGAGAGAGGGGAGGAGGGAATAAAAATAAGAAGAGAGGATAGAGATAATGAAAGAGGAGAAAGGCAGAGAGATGGAGACTTAAATATGGAGAAGGACAGGGAGTGGGGTGATAGCGATAGAGTTGTATAGAAGAGAGAGAGAGAGAGAGGGATAATGATTTGGGGGGAGAGATAGACGGAGGTGGGAGATAAGGGATAAAGAGGAAGGAAGATAGAAATGAGGAGGAAGAGATGGAATTGGAGGGGGAAGGAGAGGGAGGGAACAAGAAAAACATAGAATGAGAAAGGTGGAGAGAGAGAGGGGGTGACAATTGATTCATGGAGAGAGAGTTGGGGAGAGATGATAGTGGTATGGAATAGAGAGAAGGATACAAATAGGAAGGGGAAGAAGGGGAAAGGAGAGATAGAAAAAGAAGGGGAAGAGAGGGAGAAAGAGTTTGTGTATGTTTGGGGGGTGTGATAGAGAGAGGGAATATCAAAGGGACACGAATACAAATATAAATATTATATAGTATTATATTATTAACCCTATAACAATGAATTGTCGAGAGGGATCCAATATCTCGAGGTGCAAACCTTTCCTAATGTTTTGGAATAGAAAAAAAGCTTGCCACCTCGAGAGATTGGATCCCTCGGTACTTTATAGATTCAGGGTTAAGATGGATCTAGGTCTGTTAGTATGAAATTAACAGTAGTTTTTTATTTGATATTATAGTTTTAAAAATTAAATTTTCTCTTAAAATTAATTTCAAATTGGAAACTAGATCCAATTAGCTTCAATCAATAGATTTTTAAAAAAAAATACATAAATTAATTTTTTTTATTAAACAATTATTTTTTTATAATTACAAATTAAATTAGAGATAGATAATGCAAATTTGGCCCACTTATACACAATACGAGGATGAACAAGTGTGTAAGAAAGGATAACCTTTCAACCAATCTTTAACAACCTTTCAATCTCCTATCACCTATAAGAATAGATTTCTTGACACAATTAAGATGACTAATATAAAAAATCGATTCATATTATTGTAGTACTTGTTAGTTAGTTGTAGTTTTGTTCTTAGACTAAATTAGTCATTCATATAAGTCATTTTTAGTTGTATTACTCATTAGCTAGTCACATATTTTTACTCGTGACTAAATAAGTGATTTATGTTAGTCGTTTTTAGTTCATTCACTTAATATTGCTCTTTTTTTATAGTATTTCACTTGGAAAAGTTGTGGTGACTAACTTTTTTAGTCGCCTAGTCACTAATTTCTCACATTCTACTAGTGCATGTCTTTTCTTTCCTTGGTTAATATATTGCATCATTGTGTTTGATAGTTAATTCATTATTCCTTTATTCACAATAAATCTCTATCAAATACAACAAAAGGATGGTCACACTATTCTAGAGATAGACAATATCAATTGATTAAAAATTCATAGGGCTATTTCGATTCTCATCTTTCCATTTACTTCTTTAGTGAAAACTATATATTCAAATACAAACTCAACTCGAATCAAACTAAGATAGAGAAGCCTAATTATGAAGATGTTTCTCTCTTCACTACTTAGCAATGACATTACTTTTCTGAATTATACTTGAATTTCACTGAGAATAACTTGGATCTATATATTTCTTTTAGAACCAAATTGACATCACAGTAAACATACAGAAATCCAATTAAATATGACCCAAATATGATTAAAAGGATCTCGCCTTTAGCCTAAGCACATTGCAAAGTAGTTTTTGAGGTGTGAATTTTTACTAGAGGCACTGTTTGCTTGATTGTTTTGGTTCTAAATGGGTTTTCTCTTGGTTTTATGTGACTTGAAATTTATCATATGTAGCATGTTGAGAAATGGGAAAGAGTAATGTGTGACATTTATCTTGTATAAATTGATGTTGAACAAAATGATACAGAGTTTAACCAACATACAAGCTGCTTTGGTCAAGGTAGAGGAACATCTTAAGAAACTACCTAAGAATACACCATATACAGAGTTTGAACATATAAAGTAATATATGGATTTTTCTTTTGTAGATATGTTACTTTTTCAATCCAAGATATCATAGCAAGAAAACTATTGATATTAGAGAAATTCTTTGAGGACCTCAATAAGGTCAATTTTTCTGATGTCCTACTTGATTGACACCTTCTCGTGGTAGGAAGGCTTTAAATATGAATTAGTATGTTCTTGAAACAAATCAAATTCAAATTTTTTAGATATAAAAGATTAAAACAAATTTCATTGTCTTCATTTGATTGTTACTTGACTCTCGTGTGGGAAGGTTCCATGAAATGTGACTGGAAAAAGGATGGGGAGACAATGCAAAGCATTTCTTGGATATGATTCATTTGTTGTTGGAGATCCTTCAAGCATCGAAGCCATCAAGTTTCGAAATGTTTCTAGTAGGGATTCCTATGGTTTTTAATGTTGTGATTCTTTCACCTCATGGTTATTTTAGGGAAGAAAATGATTTAGGAATGTCAAACAAGACAATATTGATGGATAGGTAAACATTTTTATTATAATTGCAATGTTAATTCCCTGATATCCTCTATTTATTGTTTGATTGTATTTTGAACATTTCTTTTCATTTTTTTTGTGTTTTAACTATGAAATTGAAAATAATTGGTATCATGTCTATTTAAACAACATCTAAAACTTGAAGATGAAATTAGCATTACACGATATTAATTGAAATCATTTTAACTATTTTTTGTTAAAGGACTTTCATGACTATTGGAAAACTTTACTTTCACGTTATTTGAGCACATGTTGTTTGTATACTTGACCAAGTTCATGTGTTAGAGAACGAAATGTCGTTGCAAATAAAATGACAAGGATTAGCCTTTACACCTTAGATTATTTGTTTTCATAATTTATTTACAACTAGAGCTTTTTAGCATGTAACTTAGTTGGCATGATTATGCCTAATCTTTTCCCGAAGGTTGAATACTAAGCTACTAAGGTGTTTTTTTCTATGGTGATGCTTTATTTGATTTTTTAATATAGGTCATCTGGCCGCGTAGTGGCCACTCTTGCTCAACCGATGAAAACTTGTTCGAGTTTCTTTATTTTATGGGGAAAATTGGTTTTAGCATTGTTGATGTTGAGGTATATGTTATATAAATCCTCTATAGTCTACTTTGTTTGTATTCTAGTGTTCATCATCTTTCAAGTATTACACTCAGCATTGTATCTTCTTTTGTTTTCATAAAAGGACCTCAATATTGATGGTAAGAAGCAAGAATTGAAGAAACAGGAGAACAATAACACTAGAGCAGAAAATGGAATTTTAAGAGAGAAGAGAATCAGTCTAGTGATACCCTTAGAGCCAATATCATGCATAAGACATACACATAGACATTGATGGTCAAGTCTCCAGATTTGGTGAATTCACCTGCAATGTCTTGGCAACACAATGATAATTTTTTGAAGTGATGAAACAACATTTCATGTGTAAATTGTAGTCCAACCAATATTAAGTTGGAAACTCATATTGTAATGCTTGAAATTTCATATAATATAAATTCTGTGGTTAAAATGATTTATAGTTGCACTTGATATTGTTTATTATTGTAATTAACATATGTAACTCTGTGTTTTCATATTAGATGAACATGCACATTGTATGATATATTTTAAATTTAGTCACAACCTCATCCTAATTAATTTATGTTTATTCATAATGAATACATAAAATCGATCTAAAACTATTAAATTAGTAGTTTATATTGATTAATGATGAACACAAATAAAACAAATGTACAACTAAATTAGTCATTTTATTGATTATTAATGAAAGTAAATGAAGTGAATATAAACTACTAAATTACTCGTTTATATAATGAATATGAAAGTACCAAAAAAAATTACCACTACAAATGATAAATCTGTGGTTACAAATGATAACTGAATTTTGCCTATATATGATGATTAGTAGCTAATTTACACTATCTTATAACATGACCAAATTTTAGTCATATTTTTTTGGTAATTAATTAATTTTCTTGGATGATCATATAGTAATATAATTTGGTTTATATTTGGTCATTAACTGTGGCAATTGATGACTAAATCAATAACTACGTTTATGACTAAATATGCTACTATTCGATAAAATTGAGACAAACAATTAATGACTAAGCTAAAAATGATTAAAAGTTTGTCACATTATAAGATATTGTAAATTAGCTACTACTAGATACCGACTGAAAAATGGTCATTTATATGCAAATTTTAGTCATTTTTTTAGTAACTGATTATTCATTTTGTACTAGTGTTTGCTCCTACTAAAAGATAGTGGTTTATAATAGGAACCTATAGATACATTTTAGAAGTTGAATTTCAAATCTTATCCACCATATGCATTTCATCATCAAATAGATTATCATCCTTGACTAAAATAGAGGAAACCTCACCCTCCATAAGAGCTAAGTCATATGGATTTCAAATTTTGGCTCTAGAATTTTGAATGTTCTGTGTCTAGTGAGATTTCAATAGAGGGAAATTATTTTATAAATATCCTATTTGATTATAGAAGCGATAGCTAAAAGCAGTATTCTCATAGTCTAGAGCCTAGGTCCAATGAAAATCATCTATTTGTAAATTGATCTCCTTTTGAAACCCTTTACTAATATATATTTCAACACAGATACTTCCATAGGTGTAAACACCAAGTAGTCGACAAGAAGGATCGGTTGCAAGGAAATGGCCCAGAGAGTCTCCAATGCCCTAAAATATTGAGTAGTGTCATAAGTGAGTAAGCAGATTAGGAAGATGAACCCATATTGGAAACTTGATAATGACTATTGTAGAAGGGTTAAAATATCAAAACTAAGGGGTTAGGAATAGTCTAGCATTTCCTTAGAAGAAAATATCTTTAAATAAAATTGATAGTAGTCTCTAAATTTAGCAAATGTCATAATGAAGAATCCTTTGGCGCAAAAGTTAACCTTACAATTATTTGTCCATGAAGAATGGATCCATTGGTAAATATTATCCAAGCGAGGCCATAAACCATTGACATGATGGATTATGATTGACTTCACATAGATTTTATGGATGTCCTCAATATTAGGGTGACATATTTTTAAGTAGGGAACTTCATCATATTTTTCGATAAAAAATGACCTAAACGTTGTCTAGTAATGAGCTACATTTGGGGAAGGATTAGCATGGACAACATCTTTATAAGAAGAATCATGAGAGGAGGAATTATTTCCCACAACCCCCTCGTAAATGAAGAGCCATAAAAATCGTAACATACCACCTACTATCCCCATCCCTAAATAAGGTTAAAAGAAGGCAGTTACTATGTTGAACCAATCTCCATGGTCCATTTATGGAAATGGGGTCCATATTTTTTCTTTCTTTTACTCTTAGGAATCTCAAAACAAAGGATGAAATCGCATTCTTCTCATTGATATGATTCCATGGTATTAATTTTTTCTCTAATCTAACTTTTGAACCCAAAGATATGGCCATCCAAAGATTAGCCATTTAATTAGTGCCACCTCACCAAACTTCTATAAAGAAAATGCACAGTTCCCACATGGAAATCTTAGTGGACCCTTCTTTGCCACATGCCAGTATTACCCTAGCTACCGACCCACTCATACTGGACACATAATACCGACTATATCATGAGTGTAACCAAACTCATATCACATACATGAGGAAATTTTAGCCTAAAAGTGGCCTCATAAGGAAAAATAATAAAATAATAAAATAAGAGTTATGAATTTTGGAGGGGAAATAAGAAACCTATTTTTTAATTGTATCTTTTATTATCTCCTTATATTTTTACTAAAATTTCATATGTAGACACTCATTGGATGAAAAAATAAATTCTACATCCAACAAGTGCCCATTATGCATACTTTTGAAAGGACCTACACTGATAAAAATTACAGATACATTAAAAATCATGTTTCAACACGTTTCTTTATTGTAACTGTAATTTTTATCAATGTGGATCTTCTCAAAAATATGCATAATAGGTACTCATTGGATGCATAATTTAATTTTGCATCTAACGAGTGTATACACTTCAAATTTGAGTAAACCTATAAGGAGATAAGCTAAAAATACAATTAAAAAGTGGATTCTTTTCCCTCCAAAATATTTATATGTAGCTCTTTTTAAACTCAAAATATTTTGATCCGTTTACATATTGTCACATGGAAATTACATGAAAAATTTATGGGCACTTTTAAGCTGAAATTTCCTCTAATGATGAAATGTATTGCGGATGCGAGACACTCAAATACCATGTCACCCCATAATCATTCTCCCAAGAGGAAAATATTTCCATTCCCCATCACTCCTTTTGGGGACAATCCTGTAGGGCATATGTGGAACCTCACAGACCCCACCACCAGCATGGCCTAATACCTATACTCCTATTTCTCCCTCAAATCCACATCACTCTAGTCAAGACTCTCTTCAGCCCTTTTCATGTTTATAGGATGACAGAACCTCCATTCAAGCTTCAAGGTAGCATGAACATATGACATAGCACCTTTGTCTACTCTACACAACATTAATACTGGCCTACTATGTCATGTTTTCTTAGATATAGAAAAATTGGGTCTTTGGTACCCAACTCCATGGAATAATGTCGAGTAAATATTGCCAAGTTGTTGTGTACTAACCCATGTCACCACTTGGGCCTCCAACGCATGGTGTAACCACATCTCCACATTAGAATAGTTTTGGATTTTTCCTAATATGATGATGTTCCATAACTTCATGTCGGCCCCACTACATCAAGTCACTGTAAGACTTATATGATGGAATTCTACTATGCCCTTTGCTAACAATATTTGGGGCCTGAGTTGATGTCATTGATTGCTAACATCTAAATGATTTCCTCCTTCATCGTGCCTTCCTGTCCATGTGTCCTGTGTCTAAGGGTTCCACTGAGCATTGACAATAGCCCCACTACCACCTCATCTTGGAGATCCAACCCTCAAAGTTCTTCTTGGTCCTCCACTTGAAACCTATTTTGTACCAAACCTCTAGGGTCATCTAATGGCCTTGGCAAATTTTCCATAAATGACACATATCCTCCTTACTTTACTCAACCATTATAGCTAGTCACATAGTTAAAAAGGGTTAAGCCATTTCCTCGCAACAGGTTGTGCTTTGGGATTGAATTAATCATAACTCCATTCTTAGCTACCACATGATAAATATACAGGGCCTTCATCGAAGCCTCTGATACATATTCAATGACATACAAAGGAATACACAAGATTTCTTAGCATATCCCTCCTAAGCTTAAATGAAACATGGCATGGCATGTGATCATGGATATGTATATGTATATGTATATGTATATGTATATGTATATGTATATGTATATGTATCTATATATATATATATATATATAGACATATGTTATGCTATCACTTATGAGCTTAAGCTAGCAAAAGGATAGCCGAATGCATATAGTTACCTATTTATTGATATAGAAGGGTTGTATACAAGCTACTCCCTAAATTTCCAATGTCCAAATAAGTATAGAATTCTTTTAAAAAGAGATTTCAACTATGCATTTAACGTGTTATTAATTTTATACTACAGTCCATAATTTATCACATAAACAAATTCTCTCTTGAAAATAAGTACATAGATCATTGGCATTCCTCTTTTACGAGTGGAGTCCCACTTCTATATCACAAAGATACATATAGTTTCTGCATTTAGGAACTTTAAGCTAAGCTCAATCTCTGAAATTAAACATAGAGATCATGGATATATCTATATATATATATATATATATAATAATAATATATACACTCTTGAACTTAAATAAGAAATAGGATAGCCCAATGCATATAGTTACTAATTTATTGGTATAGCAAGGTTTTATACATGCCACTCGCAAAATTTCCAATCTCAAAATAAAAATAGAAAAATTTCAACAAGAGATTTCACCTATGCATTTAACCAATTATTATGGTTGTTAAACAATCCATTTTTTATCACAGAAACAAATTCTTCCCTTAAAATCATTTCACATATCATTGGAATTTATCATTCATGATTGGATTCCCACTTACATATCATAAAGACATATATAGATGCTACATCCAGGCAGTTTGAGTAAAGCTCGGGCTATGGAATTAAACGTAGAAATGGAAAGATTGCTTGAAACCTTTACACAAGACAATAATAGTATTGATTATGTAGGATAACATCCCTTAGTAACCCTTGTTAATGGAGTAATAACACATTAAATAGAAACATGATGTGTGCATTCACAAAACATCTAACAATACCCATGCTTCACATAATAATCTCACAACACATGCCTACTAATACTATGTAGTTTATGCACACTTGGTTAACTAATATGCATAGGTTCAACAACTTCCTATACCTAATCACTTTGCTAAGTATTAAGCTTGGAGTAAACACAAAGAATAGGAACCAACCCTCCATAAGAGCTAAGTCATATGGATTCCAAATTTTGGCTCTAGTGTTTCGAATGTTCTGTGTCTAGTGAGATTTCAATAGAGGGAAATAATTTTATAAATAGCCTATTTGATTATACAACCTTCAACTAAAAGCAGTATTCCCATAGTCTAGAGCCTAAGTCCAATGAAAATCATCTATTTTTAAATTGATCTCCTTTGGAAGCCCTTTACTAATATTGATTTCAACATAGATTCTTCCATAGGTGTAAGCACCAAGTAGCCGACGAGAAGGATTAGTTGCAAGGAAATGGCCCAGAGAGTCTCCAATGCCCTGAAATACTGAGTAGTACCATAACTGAGCAAACAAATTAAAAGATGAACCAATATTGGAAGCTTGATAATGACTATTGTACAAGGGTTAAAACATTGAAATTAAGGGGTTAGGAATAGTCCAAAATTTCCCTAGAAGAAGATACCTTTAAATAAAATTTATAGTAGTCTCCAAATTTACCAAATGTCATAATGAAGAATCCTTTGGCGCAAAAATTAACCTTACAATTATTTTTTCATGAAGAATGGATCCATTGGTAAATATTATCCAAGCGAGGCCATAAACCACTGACACAATGGAATATGATTGATTCTACATAGATTTTATGAATGTCCTCAATATTAGGGTGAGATATTTTTAAGTAGGGTAATTCACCATACATTTCGATGAAAAATTACCTAACATCTACCTAGTAATGAGATACCTTTAGGGAAGGATTAGCATGGAAAACATCTTTATAAGAAGAATCATGAGAGGAGGAATTCTTTCCCACAACCCCCTCGTAAATGAAGAGCCATAAAAATCGTAACATACCCCCTACTATCCCCATCCCTAAATAAGGTTAAAAGAAGGCAGTTATTATGTTGAACAAATCTCCATGGTCCATTTATGGAAATGGGGTAAAAAAATTTTCTTTCTTTTACTCCTAAGAATCTCAAAATAAAGGATGAAATCATGTTCTTCTCATTGAGATGATTCCCATGGTATAAATTTTTACTCTGGTCTAACTCTTGAACCCAAAGGTATGGCCATCCAAAGATTAGCCATTTAATTAGTGCAACCTCACCAAACTTCTATAAAGAACATGCATGGTTCACACATGGAAATCTTAGTCGATCCCTCTCTCCCACATGCCAGTATTACCCTAGTTACTGATCCACTCATATTGGACACATAATACCCACTATATCGTGAGTGTAACCCAACTCATACCACATACATGAGCAAATTTCAGCCCAACAGTGGCCTCCTTGGGAAAAATAATAAAATAATAGTTAAAATAATAAAATAAGAGTGATGAATTTTGGAGGGAAAAGAAGAAAACTATTTTTTTAAATGTATTTTTTATTATCTCCTTATATTTTTACTCAAATTTCATGTGTAGACACTCATTGGATGTAGAATTAAATTCTACATCCAACAAGTACCCATTATGCATATTTTTGAGACTACCTACATTGATCAAAATTATAGATACATTAAAAATCGTGTTTCAACAAGTTTCTTTATTGTAACTGTAATTTTTATCAATGTGGGTCTTCTCAAAAATATTCATAATAGGTACTCGTTGGATGCATAATTTAATTTTGCATCCAACGAGTGTATACACATGAAATTTGAGTAAACCTATAGGGAGATAAGCCAAAAATACAATTAAAAAAAGTGGTGTTTTCTTCCCTCCAAAAGATTTACATGTACCACTTTTTAAATTAAAAATATTTTGATCCGCTTACATATTATCACATGGAAATTACATGAAAAATTCATGGGCACTTCTAAGCTTAAATTTCCTCTAATGATGAAATCTATTATGGTTGCGAGACCCTCAAATATCATGTCACCCCAAAATCATTCTCCGAGAGGTAAATATTGCCACTCCCCATCACTCCTTTTGGGGACAATCCTTCATTGCATATGTGGAAACTCATAGACCCCACCACTAGCATGACCCAATACCTATACCCCTATTGCACCCTCAAATCCACGTCACTCTAGTCAAGACTCTCTTCAACCCTTTTCACGCTTCTAGGATGACCCAACCACCATTCAAGCTTCGAGGTAGCATGAACATATCACATAGCACCTTTATCTACTCTACACAACATCAATACTAGCCTATTATGTCACGTTTTCCTAGATATAGAAATATTGGATATTTGGTACCCAACTCCATGGAATAATGTCGAGTAAATATTGCCAAGTTGTTGTGTACTAATCCATGTCACCACTTGGGCCTCCAACGCATGGTGTAACAACATCTCCACATTAGAATAGTTTTGGATTTTTCCTAGTATGATGATGTGCCATAACTTCATGTTGGCCCCACTACATCAAGTCATCCTAGGACTTATATCTTGGCATTCTACTATGCCCTTCGCTAACAATATTTTGGGTCTGAGGTGATGTGATTGCTTCCTAATGTCCAAATTATTTCCTCCTTCATCGTGCCTTCCTTTCCATGTGTCTTGTGTCTAAGGGTTCCACTGAGCATTGACAATAGCCCCACTACCACCTCATCTTAGAGATTCAACCCTCAGATTTCTTCTTGGTGCTCCACTTGAAACCTATTTCGTACCAAACCTCTAGGGTTATCCAACGGCCTTGGGAAATATTCCATAAATGACACATATCCTCCTTACTTTACTCATGGTCATTACAGCTAGTCACCTGGTTGAAGGGAGTTAAGCCATTTCCTCCCAAGAGCTTGTGCTTTGGGATTAAATTAATCCTAACCCCATTCTTAGCAACTTCTTGATAAATATACAAGGCTTTTGCGCAAGCCTTTGATACATATTCAATGACATACAAAGCCACAAGATTTCCTAGCCTATCACTCCTAAGCTTAAATGAAACTCGGCATGGCCGTGAACCGTTATAAACATGTAATCATGGATATATATCTATAATATATATATATATATATATATATATAGTATTACCACTTATTGAGTTTAAACTAGCAAAAGGATAGCCCAATGCATATAGTTATTGACTTATTGATATAGCACGGTTGTATACATACCACTGGAAAAATTTCCAATCTCAAAATAAAAATAGAAATATTTCAACAAGGGATTTCAACTATGCATTTAACCAGTTATTAAGGTTGTTGTACAATCAAGAATTTATAACAGAAACAAATTCTTCCTTGAAAATCATTTCACATATCATTGGAATTTATCTTTCATGATTGGATTCCCACTTGCATATCATAAATATACATATAGATGCTACATTCAGGCAGTTTGAGCAAAGCTCAGGATAAGGAATTAAACATAGAAATGGAAAAATTCCTTGAAACCTTTACACCAGACAATAATAATATTCATTATGTAGGATAAAAACATCCCTTAGTAACCCTTGTTAACAGAGTAATAGCACATTAAATAGAACACATGATGTGTGCATCCACAATGCATCTAACAATACCCATGCTTCACACAATAATCTCACAACACACACCTGCTAATACTATGTAGTTTATGCACACTTAGTTAACTAATATGCATAGGTTCAACCACTTCGTATACTCAATCACTTTGATAAGTATTAAGCTCGAAGTGAATACAAAGAAAAGGAACCAAACCATTCTACATTAATCATAGAGTTAATTACTAAACCATTCTCATGATCATGCAAGAGTTATTTTTCACAGTCATAATGGAGGTAAATAGCACAATAACAAAGGTTATGAGGTTTGCACACATACAAATCTACATGAGTACTTCTCTGGTAAGGAGGAGCCTGGCAACTAATATTGGGACTTCAACTCTCCACCCCACTTTAGACACATTTCATCCAAGCCTTTCTTGCAATATTCATCCCTAAGCCATATTCTATATCTTGAGGATGAATTATTAATGGATTAAACCAATTCTGCTAGCAGAGAAAGGGAATCCATAAGACCTTCCACCTCCTTCCACAAATTATTTCATGTAGTCAATTTCTCATAAGGAATCTAAGGGCTCCTTTCTTTCCCATAAAACCATAGAGATTTGTGCTCCTTATTTCACTTCATGCGTTATGGATTTTCCTTACTCTGCTGCATAACCATTCCTCCTCTTTTGCTTGTCTAGCAGTGTTCTCCTAAATTCTCATATTTTTTCCTTTCATCCCCTCCTTGTCTTCTCTTCATATGTAAGAATGTGATTAGAGGAAATCCATGTTTCAAGAATGTTCTTCGCTCCATGAGTGCTCCCACTAATGTGCTACAATTGTTTTGGTTGCATGGGCCAACACTCATGTTGCCTTGTCCTTCAACTTAGCCGCAATGGTTTTGTCTTTAAATAGTCGTGGGGATGTTGTTGTGCTAGCTCCCCTTTACACTTCATATTTGTTGACTTCAAGTTGTCATTCCTTCCTACACAACCCATGCTACATCTTAAGTTTGTCCTTTTTACCTTGTGAATTTATCTAAGGCTAGCATGGTTTTTTTTTCCTCTTGTCCAACTCCATTAACTAACACCATTAGTCCCATTTAAGTAATACCTACCATATTTTTAAGGCTATTACGAAACAAGTCAAGCTTCCTCCAAATCCCAAGTAATCTCTTTCCTCAAATTCTAGAATCCTTGTCCCAATTATTAGGCCTTTTTAATTAAAATCAAAGTATATTAAATATTTATAATGAAGGGGAATTAGCTTGGGGTTATCACAAAAATAGTGGCATATATACCAATATTGTATACTGAAAGAGGGGAAGAATCATCAAACTTCTTCCCTTCGTAAAGAAGGCATTGAATGACACAGGGAATACCCATTTGGAGCTCCAGGGAAATGTTGAGGTCCCTTACAAAATGAGTGGAGAAGACCCCAAGGAGCAGTGAATGCCCAAAGAGAAACTTGACAATCATGTAAAAAAATTGATGAGCAAGGGGATGGGGGAACAAGACCACAAAGGGAAAGGAAGTTTACTTTTAACACAATATCCATAACAACCTTCAACGCCTTCAAAAATGGATGAGGAATGGGAAACATGGCAGAAAGTGAAAGAAATGGGGCTAAATCCTTTGTCTTTTAACGTCTCATTTACGTTAAAGGAAATGTTAACCTAAAAGTGTCCACGAAATTTTCACGTAATTTCCATGTCAATAAACCAATAAAAACCCTATAAATTTAAAAAGAGGTACATGTATTAAGTAATTTTAAATTGTTTAATTCGGGTATTTATGAAATATTTTATTATTAATTTGGGTATTCCTAAGATATTTTATTAATATTATTTACCTATTGTATCTAAAAATTTATTAATGCAATGTACATCTTGATTTTAGTAAAATATATAAATTAAAAATGTAGTCTCATTTGACATTGATATCCATGCCCAAGAAAACAACAAAATAATAATTAAATATAAAATAGTTAAATAGTTAAATAGTTCTCTCGATTGGGATGAGCAAGCTGGCAAACATGACAATAAATGATCGGCGGTTTGGCATGCAGGAACGAGCAGGCGATGGTCAGGTCATGATGAACAAGGTTAAGCGGATCGTGGCAAGGGATATCATCTCAAGACGAGGAGATGGTAGAGTATCGATGGAGGAGGGTAGATATGTCAGGGTGTCAGAGAATGGACAGAGTCATGATAGCATGGGAGAAATGGGTAGAGAGGTGGAAAGGGATGCGATCCATAAGAATCGAAGGAGGAGGGGTAGTATAAGTGAAATGAGGTGGAAAAAAAGAAGGAACAGGAGAGGTCCATGCAAAGGAATGAGAAAAGTTGGCAAAGAGACAATGAACATAGCTTGGAGAAAGGGAGAGATTGGGAACCTGGATGAGAGAGCAGGGACTCAGGGAAGGAAACCAAGGCAAAAGGAGATAATGGCTGAGGGAAGCAACATGAACGTAGGAAGATGGATGAGGAGCAAGGCAGAGGGAGGGAATCAAGGCCAGGGGGACCAAGAAGAAAAGGGCAAAGGCATAATGGAGAGGGATACAGAGAAGGTATTTATCTTATTCTATGACGACTCAGAGAACGAGAGCGAAAAATTCGACTGTGATAAAGAGAAAGGCGAACCAGGGAATGAAAGTTTCGACAGGAACGGGAATTCAGGTGGGACTAAAACGATGAAAAGTGGAAGAGATGATGCCGGGGGCTACCAGGATCAGGAGGACGGAGAGGATAGCGGAAGATTGGCAAGGAGAAGAATTCGACGAGGCAAGGGAGGTCAGAGGAGACGGGGAGGAGCTAAAGAGAGAAGCGGGCGAGGAAGAAGAGGCAGAGAAGGAACGGTAGAAGCTAGAGAGGCCAGCGTAACAGGAACAGTCAGGAAGGGGAGGAAAGCAATAGGAAGGAAAGTGTAGGCTGCTGAGAGGGCTTACTGTGAGAATACCAATCCAAAAATCAAAAGGATTATCGAGCATCTGGAAGAGGAGTCAATACAGGCTTAGTCGGAGGAGGAAATGGAGGATTGGGAGTATCTTCTCCCAGACTCGGGTGATACGCGGGGCCGAATGACCTTATACAAACAATCTCTGCACGTATATTGGGTAATCAAGAGACTTCTTGCCAAGGCTATGGAACAAATAGCCATGGAAATGGCAGAGTTATCCCAGGGGATTCCAAATTTGAAAAAGGAGCTAAGGAACATCCAAATCACCTTGCTCATGCAGGGTAAGAGGATGGAAGAAATTCAGCAGGAGTTACAAGCGAGTGGATCGGGAATCAAGAAGGAGAAGGAGCAACAAGCAGGTGCAGTGAACTAGTAAAGAGAAGGCATGATTTTTGGAGGTTTTTATAAAAATCTCTTTCTAGTTACAGTTAATTATCTATAAGATTTTTGTTTTAGTTTTATATGTAGACAAAAAACAATTTTAGTAGATATAGGGATGATGTATATAAAGCTTGGAAAGACAGACTCAGAACCTATTATTTTTGTCTGGCTTTTAAAAACTTTAGGTAGTCAAGAAACCCGGTTTCCCCTCGCGGCGGGTTGAGATCACCACAAGCATGTAGTGATTTCAATTTATGGGAATAGAAAAAAAAGGGTCTCTCCTAAGCTTACAAAAAAAAAAATTAGTTAAATAGTTACAAAATTTATTCCATAAAGGACAAACTACCAGATTGCAGCTAACAATATAAAAGATATAGTTAAATATGAAATAGTTAAATAGTTAATTAGAGTTAAATATTCCTGAATAGACAAATGCTCAAATTTCAACCAAAAGTATAAAATATATTAGTTAAATATAATTAAATATTTAATAGTTAGATAATTAAAAAATATATTGCAAAAAGGAAAATTATTGGATAATGGCCAAAAAAATATATTCTAGCTGAAATTTCGCCTCAATAGACAATCCTTTAAAAAAGAAAAACCCCAAAAAAGAAAGTGGTTAAATATAATATCAATATATATAAATAAGAAGGTTAAAA
This sequence comes from Pinus taeda, assembly GCA_000404065.3. Taxonomy (NCBI): domain Eukaryota; kingdom Viridiplantae; phylum Streptophyta; class Pinopsida; order Pinales; family Pinaceae; genus Pinus; species Pinus taeda. The sequence continues at coordinate 36,998 of APFE030651113.1, forward strand.
AACCCAACAAGAATAGTTAAATATAAAATAATATATGATAAAAATTAAATATAAAATAATAAATATAAACACTATTCTAATGAAAAGAGTGTTAATATATTGAAAGATTACAATAATAAGAAATAGAAAATAGTATATTAAAATATTTTATTAAAATTTGTGCTAATAATAAATATTGTGGAACATATATAAAAGTAAAACAATATTAAAAATTTGAATTGCTTTTTTTATTAATTTTTTTTTTCCTTAAGAAACCACTTTTAGAATGAAATTTTCTCTAATTCTAGCTTCTACTACAAATCATAAAAAGAAACAATTAAACCCTCCAAATCATCGAAATATTTTTCTCATTCCAATCATAAAAAGAGAATTAAACCCTCCAAGTCATCGAAATATTTTTTTCATTCCAATCATCACCACACTGAGGCCAAACAACAGAACTAGATCCTTTATCTCTAAGTGTCACATGTATGAGCTACCATTACAAATTCTAAAATGAATTAGGTGAATCGTCCGAGCCACTAAAATATTGTTTTGTGTTCCAATCACTTCATTGAGGCTAAGGAATAAATTTAGAAAAGACCACAAAAGTTTCTCTAAGTATCCTTCAAAAACCATCCGTGAGGAAAGAGTTACATATCTTACTTGCACGCATGTTAAGGTTTCTTTTGAAAACATTGCTTCTTCAATGGTTGCCATTCCGAAAATTCTTAGGAAAATTTTCACTCGATAAAATAAAAAAAAAAGCGTATGTAACATTTGTCCATTGATCCATTTAAAATAAATAAAATTCTTCCATTAAATATATAAAACTAGTAGATTATTGGAAATGTGTGTATACATTATAACCACTCTTCTTTTGACAAATAAAAACTTAATATCAAAAAAATAAAATCTAACCAATTAAATTGCATCATTAT